>QGMK01001418.1:0-10207 GCA_007825345.1 Lachnellula suecica | reverse complement strand
ATATTTTATTTATTTGCTATTATCGAAGAATACGCCTTTTATAGCTCTTTCAATTTTTGTTTATAACTGCTAAAGTCAGGTGACTATGCTTATCGCCTCAGCGCCGCCTGCAAATACTGCTAATATTTTTGTCGGTGGACAATTCTCAATTGGCTCGCTTGGGCCACGATCTTGTAATCCGAGGTAACACCGACACGTAAGCTGACCATGAGAATGCACAGCACCTTTAAAAAGACGGTGAAGCCGCCTAAGCTGGTGAAGGCATCAACGCATCAAGGGCCCCCCATTATGATGGCTGTGAAACAAGTCGTTTCCAAGAGATCAGACCTTATTCAAGTCCATGAACATTGTCCACAGCGTGCTTATATCGAGCTTGAAGTTCCTCAAGACTTGGGTGTGGTTCTGTCTATTGACTTTAGGGTCAAGTCTCGAGACCAAGGTACAGGGAATCCCAAAACCCGAAAGACAACCTGTTGGCGTATCACTAATTTATTTCAATTCAGGTTGGGCCGACGCAAAGACTGGACCATCGTTTACCTGGTTTGATGCCTCGGTGGATCGACCAGGAGGGCGCGCCAACTTGCGCACACTCACGGTGGGCAATAACGACCTTGCGAACCCGGAGTTCCAGGAGCACCAGTGGCGATGGGATTCTCAATCCGGCTTGAGGTACCAAAACTGGCTCCAAGCTCTCCGCAGTGGAGATATCATTCGATTGATTCCCAAGGTGACGTATATAGCGTGGGTCAATATCGTTCAAGAAGCGAGCATTACTCTCGATTACGAGCCTTTGGATGAAAGTTCGTTTTTGTCTCTGTCCACGATCAACACTTCGGTGAATGGAGAGCATTACGCCAGCGACATCCGACACAGCTATCGAAAGATTCGCCTGCTAGTACTTCAACCGGGCAACTTTGAAGACCCCGTTCGAGGGTATCTTAGGGATGCAGACCTTTCAGCTGATTCTGATCCAAGCGTTGAATTTATTGCACTGTCTTATTGCTGGGGAGATCCATTAGATCGAATGGAAATCCTCATTCAATCAGCTTCTCACCAAAGTGCAGCTTTTGTTGAACGCCCTTTCAGCGTGACTCGCAACGCGGGAACAGCTTTACGGCGAATTCGAAATAAGTTGGAGAGTACAAATGTCTGGATTGATGCTGTGTGTGTAAACCAAGATGATGATAAGGAGCGGGCCCAACAAGTTAGTATTATGGGTATCATCTACTCGCAGGCAACCGCTGTCCATGTTTGGCTGGGAGAAGATGGTAATCGAGGCGTCGAAACTGCCCTTCGTGTCATTCATGACATTTATGGTTTCAATTGCGGCGAGTGCATAGGGGGAGATCAATGTCGCTGTCCCGGCACTACCCATTCCTTCAACAGAGCAGAGAGTGAGGCAGCTACTGGTACCAATCCTTCATTCCGCAGTATGTACGAAATCTTCACGCTACATGTAAAGAACTTTACGTCAGAGTTGATAAACTTATGCGGAGGGTACAACAATGTACAACTTTCGGAAATGTTGAGTGTCCTTTTTGAAAGCCCCTGGTTTACACGCGTATGGGTCGTTCAAGAAGTCCTGTTCTCTAGCAATGCATTCGTACGATGTAATGGGGAGATCATCCCGTGGAAAGAAATCGTTACTATCAACGAATGGCTGCTAGACTCACGGTACTTGGTTCAGCAGCCACATATCAAGTTCCAGACTATGATGGTTCCAATTTGGAAAGGCTTAAACAAAGTTCAGGAAAACCGAAACAGAATCTTAGGTAGCAATGCGCCGCAAGATAGTGTAGTCGCGGAAGCGAGCACATTGCCTGGCATATTGGATGTGTTTCTTGACGCACTTGATTTGAAGGCAACTGATCCAAGGGATAGACTCTACGCCCTACTGTCTTTTGCAAGCGAAACTAATGTGCCCGAGAGCCTAGACAAGCTGATCAAACCAGACTACAATAAGCCAGTCGGGCATGTATTTGCTGACTTCACACGATGGTGGATTCGCGAGCACCGATCGTTGGCGATTCTGTCAGCCATCCACTGTCAACGTACAAGAACGTGGCAGAGGACCTCATGCCAGTCTATCGTAAATACAAACGAGTCTCGAATTCAACCTTCAAATCAACCTAGCTGGGCCGTCAGCATTGAAGGGCGCTCTAGATGGGCAGCAGCAAACCTTGAAGCTCAATTCGACTTCAAAGCTACTGGAGACACTATCCCTTCTGAGGAGCTGTTGGATTGTGCCGATCCCTCTACCCTTCGTCTCCGGGGCATCAAAGTCTCTAACTTGAAGACTTTGGGACATGTTCCTATACAGCATATCTACCCATACCGCGATGACGATGTCTTTCGCGGCGATGGGGTATCCGGGGTATATGACCGTATATTCGACCCCTGTGGTTTCTCCGCCTTTTGGTCGCAAGGGACTATTGGCACCAAGGGGGATCCCAATCTTGATCAGGCACGCCGGAGCTACCAGGACCATATTAGCGCACACTGGAACTACTTTCCGGGAGAGAAGCTTCGTGCGTTGCTGCCGTTGGGAGACAAGAGTTACGAGTACTACGACACCGATGAGCTGCCGACGTGCCTGGACCCGAATTTTTTCGTGGCCTCAAATGGCCTCTTCGGTCTATGTCCATCGACGGCAAAGGAAGGTGATGACATCGTATTGCTTTATGGTGGAAATGTGCCTTATTTGCTACGCCCAAGTGGAGTTAACACCTTCAAGCTCGTTGGAGAATGTTTCGTTGAGGGAATAATGAAAGGCGAATACTTGGAACATATCACGGAAACCGGCCAGAAATCTGAAGTGTTTTGTCTTATTTAAAACTTGAAAAGTAGGGAATATGACAGAGCGTCACTATTGAATCACCGATGGAGGTTCCATAAGCCGTACGGTATGCCCTTGAACTCACTATCGAAAACACTGAAGGGTCAAGAGGAGGTATCTAGGGACAAATGGCTTACCGTGGGAGGACCTAAAAGATGAACAGATCATCATAAGGAGTACGCAGTTGTCTTGCTACTACGCTCCCTCTAGCCCCCAGCTGCGAGCAAAGCGCTATTAGCCTGGTTACTTCTACGTACATTCTCCGCAACACCCAAGATAGTAGTGAGGGCCCAAAGTTCCAACTCCTGACCCAAATCAACGTAAAAATCTACTCTTCCGATATCCGTATTATTGAACCATTTGGCATGTCCGAGATAAACAGCCAGCACATTTCCAGGGGTTTTCATATCGACAAGTTTAAAATCATGTGATTTCATTGTACCGGCACCAAGTGCTTTATCATGTGTCCTGGACAAATTAGCAAAAGCAGTTGAGGAGATATCAAAGTTACTTACCCTTTCCATCCGAGACTTCCGCCCTGGCATGCGAAGCCAAACTTATGGCTTCCCCAAGAACCTACATCTTGCCATTGTCCCTTACTCGTAGCAGCCGGATTGCCGAGAACAACTCGACAGCCCGCACTCGACTTTTTGAGCTCGGCTGCAGCAATGATAGGTCCATTTTCGTGCTGCGTGTGCATTGTAATTTGAGTGTGTTGCAGAAGGCTAGCATCGGTGTTGACCCAGAGGATGGTTTGACCGTTCTGTCGGACTTGGACATGTTTGGATGTGAAGGCATTGAAGGACCTTGAGTTGGTGACCTTGTACACTTTGATAGGCGCATGGGTGGCCATATTTGGTAATTGGGTATTTGTTGGTATCTTTGTGCAATTCTTTGATGGGAAGTTGGTTGCGTCCGATCGAGGCCAGGATAATGGCTTTTTAGTACTTCACCCCATCGTGAATAAATATCTCGAATCAAACCATATGACACATTGTAACACCAACCCCTCGTGTTTGACCAAATTTTTGCGTACAGTACTGGATCCCTCTGCTAGGTTTGGGGCCAGTAGAGTAAGACGGGTAAACTCTACAAGTGTCTGATGAGCATTGCCGGCCCTATACTGGGGCTAAATTTACTAAATACTTAAAGCTCCTCGCCAACCCCCACATTTATGTCAATCAAGCTTTCAGCTGGGGAAATAGTATAATATCAAGCCTTTTTGTGTGCCGATCAAGCATCATGGGCTGGAGGCACAGTCGCTACTCCTGACGGATTGGTTTCAAAAAGCCTTGAATAGTGAATGAAACTTTCCAAGAATGGCAGTTCCGTTTAGATGGCAAATGACCTCGCCGACCGGTGATTAATGCTCCAACTTCAGGGATCCCTGGGACATCATGAAGAATGACTCTCGGATACCGAAACTCGCTCGGGGTTTTACAGTCTTCCTTCTTGATTACCCCTAAATGACTGCTTCAACCGGACGCAGCAACAAGTATCCAGCACCATCGGTCGAGTGCTTCTGACCTAGCCACAATGTTCCACATAATTATCAACATTATGGAACATGGGGCAAAACCTTATGCCGCCGACTCGTCGCAATATCCATTTATACCCCGCACTGCGCGAAGTGCGCGATGGAAAAGGGGGACAATCGCTTATTTAGCGAATATTCGGAAAGCCAAAACAGACGGACCAATACTAGACCAACAACGGGCTCACCTTTTCTACGCGTATACTCATCATTATGAGGAGCTCGCGGTTTTTGTCGGTGATTATACCCAGGTATCACAAGTTCTGCAGTTGTCTGTTGTGGCACCGTCGCATACCGGTATATAACGCTTGTCGCCTTGATTTGGGAAAGCTTTTTGGTCCTGATAGTATTGACCTCTTCAAACACACAATAGCTTTTCTCAAAAATGATCGAAACTCTCCCTCGAAGGAACGAAAAGATCACTTTTAAAATCCTCACCTTCCTCTCGCTCCTCCTGCCCGCGCTCGTGGCTGCTAGCCCGGCCTTGCCCCAGCAGCCGTCAGGATTAATTATAATTTCCACGCGAGGTACAGCTTGCGAGGGTATCAAAGCAAGTGGTCTGTTTCACCGAATGGGGTACAGCTGGACTGTGACGTTCGAAAGTCCTGTCAATTAACTGGTAAGAAGAAGGAGCTGCATATACAGTATTGTGTACAATACACTCAATTCAAGTGGAACTTTTGAAGACCCCCGGAAGGAAGGAGAATATTTCGAAAGTGTACTGGAAGCAGTGGCCGCTGATTGGGGAATATTGGGGACGATATTTTTGTCTGCGCTGACTGACTAATTGTGAGTGACATTAAACTTAAGGCTAGTTTTCCTAGTATCTTGTCTCAAGAACTCTTTTTAATAAATTCCGGTTGATCTCATCGTTCTCAGTGCTCTTCTATGCTTGGTTCAGAAGCGATGGAGATATTACTAACTCATCATGAAATGGAATTTTTAAAAAAAGATTGAGATATATTTCTCCCATTGGTAGATTCAGAGGACTCACTCTATACCTCCCATAGTTATATAACTAAGAGAAGTCCCACAATGGGTTCCGGGAGAAGTCTTTGCCGTTCAGCGTAGGGTAAACGCTAGCCCCTCAAGCTGGGCCCATATTTTCCCATTAGCCCCCTCGGCGGCGTGCTAGCATGCTACCGCGAGCATTAGTCACAGGGATTTTGCCACAAATCATCCTTGCTCGATCAGATCATCTCTCTTTCCTTCTGTGAGTTCTCAATCTGCTTCTCCTCCCCCTTTTCGACTATTCTGGTTACGTCCCCGGCCGCCAGCAGTTTCGAGGCTCTCACAATCGCCAACGCACCCTTGTTGTCTCTGAACACGACATCGATCTGCTCGAGACTTTGTCCCATGGTCTCAGGGTAGCAGAAGTAGATGGAGACGGGGATGCAGAAACTGACGACGCAGAAGATGATGAAGTAGTAGTTTCCGATGCTCATAATGGCGACTGGGGTGGCCATGATAACAACGAAGTTCCTGCGTTCAATGTTAGTCACCTCTGACAAAGTTGAAGGAGGGGTGGAGCTTACCAGAGCCAGTGGTTGACTGTTGAGATCGCAGCCATGCTTACACGCAGCCTGACTGGTGCAACCTCGGCGCAGTACAGGAAGTTTGCTCCAAGGAAACCAATTGGAACGAAGAAGTTGAACTATAAATGGCCGTCAGAGACATGTTTAGAGTACCTTTAGGAGAAAAGCGCTTACGAGGAAGACGAAAAACACGCTGGCGATACCAGCCGACTTGTTGTCTTTGGGGAATGATGTTGCGACAGCCAAAGCTAACATGCAACTGCCCATTCTGTTTTGAAATTAGTGACCTAATATCAAAAAAGAGGTGAATGATTTGAGACTTACCCGAGCCCACTGAACATGAATAAAGCTCTCCGGCCAAAACGATCAATGGTGAAGAATGCCACAAACGAAGAGACGAACTTCCACGTCAAAGTCCCTCCCGTCAAAATTCTTGAAATTTTGCCATCGAGCCCCAGATTTTGCTGATAAATGACTGGTGCATAGACGGAGATAAGATTGCTACCAGACATCTGTTGGTAGAATTGCAGAAGGATGCAGAGACAGAAACGGTAGAAAAGCTTGTCTGGTCCCATCGTGAACATGTCTTTCATGCTCGCCTTCTTGGCTGAGGTTTCTTCCAAAGAGTATTGAACGCCTTCGACTTCAGCAACAATCAAGGCATCGTCTTCAGGGAGGTCCTTCAATTCAGATAGAACTTTCCTCCCCTCTTCGACGCGGCCAACTTGGATGAGCCCTGCTCGAATGATTAGATCTTGACCAATTCCAATTCTTGGAAATGAACTTACATCGAGGAGACTCTGGCATTGTGAAAATACAAGCCATGAGCACAATTGATAGTATGATCGGAAGAGCCAAAGGCATTCTCCAAGATGCAGACACATTTTTACCCGTGATCTCAGATCCACCGAGATCAATCCACGACTCGAGCACGTAGCCGAAACCGTGAAATGTGAGTAAAGTTCCTTGACGTGAGAGAAATTGCTTGAGGGACTTAGCATATAAAAAGTCCATCAAGCACAACATGCTTTCCACGATTCGCGGTGGAGCTACACTCAGCCTGCCAGACGGGAACGGTGGCACTGAGTATCCCAATCCCAGCACCGATGATCGTGCGACCGACGATAAATTGTGCAAGACCAAAAGATGACGAGCAAAGAACCTTGCCGATAAGTGTGCATGTTCCACCTAGGAAAATTGTCCGGCGACGACCTAGATTGTTTCCTATTTTCATGCAAGCAAGGGCGCCGACAAGAGCTCCCAAGACGAAAGTAGCGACGACGACGCCTTGAATAGTGGCATTTTGTTCTTTGACTGCGCCCTTGGTGTTTGTTGTATCAATTGCTGGGAAAGTCTTGGTCCAATCCGGAAGCTAAGAGTTTGTTAGGCGGTGGCACGAGATGATCGTCATCTTCTACGTACTGACAAAAGACCTCCAACGCCTGCCTGATTGTATCCAAACAAGATGAAGCTGGGAGCCACAATCAAAGCTAACTGAGCCAGAGCCAAGCGGTGTCCTCGAAGGAAAGTCATTCTCGCTAAATTAAAGGGTGTTCGTTTGGCAAGGTTCGAATGAAAAGCATTTTCAAAAAAAGCAGGGAGGCGACCAGAGCTTTAATAAAATTTTCCAGCGCTATTCAAGATCCTCTTCAGAGCCCCGCCAGTGCCTCAAACACCGATTCCCACTGTTGGCTAGCTGGTATACCATCATCGGCACGTTCACGGCATGGGGCGGTGAGACTTGAGTTATCAAGAAGCGCGCAAATTCTCAGTTGTGACACTCCACATTCCCCACAGGGGGTGAGCGTGGTCACATTGTAGAGAGACTCTGTGCATGGCAAAACTCTGGGGCATCGCTTGTTAATGCTTGATCATCCCGGCGACGGACGAATTTAGCGGTTGATTTTTGTGGAATCGTTACAATCCGTGACTGGTTTCGACCCTACTTGTGGTGGGTCGATTTTATGACGTTCGTGGAACATGCCGTGAATATACAAACAATACCGCTCGCGTTCTAGCTTTAGACGCGCAGATTCGGTCGGATTTTTGATAAAAAATTTATGCCCTTCAGAAAAAATAAGCGTCGAGATTTTCTGCAGGTCCATAGGCTTAATTCGCTTATTTCCTTGAAGTTGCAGAATGCCGATGTCTCAACTCTTGTTAAGGGCTTGTCGGGAAGTAGTTTAGTGGGCCTGGAGCTTTGCCGGAACTCTATAGTGGAGCTAGTCAGGCGGCTCTAAGCCGTTTTATAGGGTGAGTTCCGGACTCATGATGAGACTCTGGAGTCTGGAGCAGCAGCTTCAGATTGAAGGGGTAGTCCGGAGTCTGGAGAGTCTGGAGTCTAGAGGTTAGTCTGGAGGTCAGTCTGAAGTTCCCATAAGCAGATCAGATATGAGCCTTTTACCACAGAACGCTCTTTAACGGGACCTTTCTTTTGGTGATGTAACTTACCGCAAGTGTCGAGCTGTATTCGGCCCCTCGAGTTCGGCAGCAGGAGATCTCTTCTTGGACGCCACGTTTTGAACACTCAAAGACCTTGGCGATCGAAATAGAGTTATTCGCTTTGTTGCTTAAGAAAATGCCAATGAATAATCGCTCCACCTTCAAGTCTGGGCAACTCGAGCAAGTACCGCGCAGAGCATTGGTGTTTCCTTCAAAAGTGTAAGCTGCGAATCATACCATTCTTTTGATGACGAGTACAGCCACCATGCAGCAACGCAGCTGCTTCAGAAGGCTTGGAATAAGCTCCCCTGGTCAATGAAAGGATGTCACTGGGAGTGCATTGGCAGACACGGAATTTCCGAGTATCCATCCGCTCTTGTTTCGTAGGAGCGCAGCCGCTCGGATTATGAATTACATATAAGGAATTTACCCAGAGCACCCTGAGACCATTGAACTGCACTGAGCACATTCATCTACTGTATGATTTGCTGTTATGAGCGAGTCGCTCAACGCAACCTGGTACCAGTCTGCAAATCAGAGTAGGAATGCGGCAATGCTCCCCATACACCTTTCCACTTCAACGAACCACAGCAATTTATTCATTGGCAGTACTTTAAAACTGGCTCACTGCTTCTGGTGCATTCAAAAGTTCCATTGCTACGGCAAAAATAGTAAACAAAAATGACTGATGGGCGTCATCACTGGGCCGCGGGTAGTCTATACGGTGACGCGGTGAGAAATGTCACATGCTCTTGAGAATTATGGATTCGAACCATGTGGCCAGAAAGGGATCTATTCTCTCAAATTGCCTTTCTACTATCTGCCAAAATATTTCCACAGGTCATCCCAAAAGCCTCTTGCTTCTATCTCGCCGTTGTGGGGGACCGTGGCGGGTTCGTCTTGGACGGCGTTGGTATCTGGTCGTTGGGCCGGCAGAGCAGAGATTCCTGCGGCCAGGAGGATGGTGAGGATCATGGAGAGTTGCATGATGTCCGTCGTGTATTGTTTGTGGTGAACTGAGGGTTGGTTGTTTGATTTGTGGTTTGTGGTCCTATTGGGATATTGGGGGGGAGGGAAGGAAGCTTTATACTGGAGGTATCACATCAATTGTCCTTCACATTCACGACTGATGATGTGATCTGCTGCTTCTCACGGTAATAAATCAATTCAACTCAGGATGATTCAAAACCATCAGTGAATGGGTCACACTCTCCTAGAAGTTCATCTTGAATTCTCTTGGAAACTATGAAGTCTTACTGTGAAGTTGGTTTGTATTCGCAATCAAAAGGCTCTAGCTTTTCTGAGACATTAGAGTCCCCAGAACAGAAGTGAAAAAACATGAAATTCGCCAGAGGTGTTCATATAATAAGACCCCGCGTCCTCCCCACGCCCCCAAATATTCTCCCAACGCGAGCCTTCAAATATGTGAAGGCAAAACACGCACAAAGGAGAATAAGCGGCGTTGCGGGCTGCTAAAGACTGTGAATGAATATCGAGTGATGATGAGAGAAGAGAAGAGGGGAGCGACGGAGAGCGGGTCCCTTATGTGACCTACCGAAAGCCAACTTGAATCTGGGTTTGGTCTTTCCTCTAGAAGTCAAGATAGTTGCACCAAGATTTGGATAACAAGGGTCTCAATCCCGGCGAAAATGCGAGTCTCCCATCGCGACTGCCTCGTAATCTCTTCTTCCCCGGGGAATACTTGCCTCAGGAGGAACTAATGACCTCAGACTTCTGCCGACAATTCTGATTGCAAAAACATCAGAAAAGTGTACGATATGCAATTCTATATTCGCAAAGACATTTAGTTCTAATGTTTTTACTCCCCTTTACTTCCCAAGCATGCCTTAAATACCCACA
>QGMK01001417.1:0-10197 GCA_007825345.1 Lachnellula suecica | reverse complement strand
GAGAGGGGGAGGAGTTCGTGATGAATACTATAAAGGGGGCTCAGTTCGTGCTGGCAAATTGATGATCTCGATTGAAAAGTCTTGCGGGACATTTCGAATGATAGAGTACACTTAGTCTTGCTTCAGTAAAGTTTTTATTTTTGTATCCATGGTATCCCAAACAATAATCTACTCAACCCCTCATTTTGCCTTCTTAGCCCCACCCTTCTTCCAAGCACTGGCCCTCTTGGCACCCCTATTAACAGGCTTCGCACTCTTCTTCTTCCCGCCCAACTTCGGCTTGTTGTTAGAATTAGCCCTGTGACCCTCAAACACGATTTTCTCCGGCGTCTTCGCAATGCCCTCAATCCCGCGCGCCTTCCCATCTCCCCGCTTCCCAAGCACCATATCGTTAGCGCCACTGCCCTTACTCTTAAACTGTGAAGCGCCTGCTCTTCCGAGTAGCTTTCCAGCTCGGCCCCGCAGCGACGACTGCTCGGCTGGCATCTTGGGGTTGTAGACTTGGTTCCTGTCTTTGCCGTTTGTTTTGGGTGCGAAGCGGGAGGCGCTCGCGAGGGCTGTTTTGCGGACCGCTTTTGCGCGCACGACGCGGAGGACGCGGGGGAGCATGGGAGGGTATTTCTTCTCGTTGAAGAGCAGGGCTGCTTCAACTGCGTTTGCATCCTTATTTTAATATTAGTAATCGGCTTAATGACAAGAGCGAGAAATGACAAACCTCGAATTGCACATAAGCAAAGCCTTTTCCAACGCGAGTCTTCTCATCGCGCACAACACGCACGCTCTCTACGGTACCGGCCTTGTTGAACTGTCTCCATAGTCCTTCTTCGATGTCTGAGGGGATTTTGGAACGCTTGCGCTCGTTCTCGCCGCCTTGGTCTATTAGGCTCTCGTCGTCTACGAAACCGAGGTTTCCGACGAAGACGCAGCGGCGGTGGTCTGTCTTTGCTGGATGGGCTACGCCGTCGACTCTGAGATGACGGTCTAACACCATGCTCCCATTGAGGCGCTTTACTGCTTCTCGTGCAGCAAAAGCGGTCGAGTAGACAACGTAGGCATTTGTACTTTTTGTAGTAGCGGCCATGAGTTCCTTTTTGGCGAACGCGGCTTTCTTAGGGAGAGCTGTCGCGTATGCCGTGGAACGGAACCGTAGGGACTCGACTTTGTGGGCGGGCTTGCCTTCAAGGGGCGCGGGAAGTGATTCGATGAAGGATTCCATGTGCGTCATGAGGGTTTTCTTGGCGTATTTGGAGGTGATGGCTTCGGTCGAGACGTTGGCTAGGAAGACTGTTCGCGATGCTTTCTCGAGCTCGGTGGCGTCTTTGCTGGGTGCCAGGGATTCGTGGACAGGAACATCTGTAGGGGCATCCTTTTCGGAATCTGTTGCTGCATCGTCCGAATCCTCCTCAACGGCCGAGCCATCTTCGGCATTATCACCCTCTGCAGCTTCTTCAGCATCTGGCATATCAACATCCTCCTTGGCTGCAGTTTTTTGGCGCTTCAGCCTTCTCTCAGCTTGACGCTCCTCTTCTTCTTTCTCTTCTTCCCTGGCGAGCTTTTGCATGTATTTGCCCTCCAGATCCTCTTCATCCGCCTTTCTCTTCCGTTTGCGCTCTGGTTTTAGGGCGGCCGCTTCAATGAGTCTGTCCAAGTCGGGCTCTTCATCTGACCCCTCACTCTCCTCATCGTCGTCTTCTGAGACATCCATAGCATCAGCATCCTCCAGATCTCCGTCGATACTGCTCAATTCCTCCTCATCGCCAGAATCGTCGGTCCCAGACTCTCCAGATGTAATTTCCGGCTCAGTGACTCGCTGCTTTCTTGGTGGAGGGGGTTCTTCATATCGAGACTTGGGAGGTGCTTTTACTGGGCCAGCCTGCAATCGCAAAAATTAGCAAAGGTTTTGAATACCGCATTAATCTGGGAATAAAGACCATGCAAATATCCCACCTGATATGGAACCTTTACATAGTCTTATTTCCGAATGAAAACGGTCGAGGAAGTCCCGCTCTTACACTGGATGCGAAGAGTAGGGCTAGGCTTGGATCCACAGCCTTCTCGTTTGATAGTATTGAATTTTTGTTGTCATTGCTGGTGCTGTCGACGTTCTCGCCGCTCTTGCGACTTGGTCGTTTTCCCATTTTGACGTATCGTTCGAAAGCTGGTAAAATGAACAAACGATTAACGTTCGCGGGAGGTTGGGGCAGATAAAAAAGAAGTTTTTGTTATCGCGATTGCGGCCGCTTCGCGAAGAGTAGTGTGGATGCTCCAAAAGCCGATCATGAGGACGGGGACTTGCGCTCTGCCCTGCTCTCTCAAGTCACTGTGTAGGCAAACCCACCCTCTACAACATTCACTCTCTGAGATCAAGACTCCCAAACAAGCGCACCAGCTTATGCATGATTCATATTGTGCCTCTATTCACACTTTCTATCTGCACCACCCTCCTTCCACCCACGCACCGCATTCGCGCTGAGTCTCCCACGCCAACCCAATCCACACACACATCCTGACACGAGGTTATGTAAATACCACGGCGGATACAGACAAGACTGGGTCGGAACATCACTGCGCGCAGCATGAGCGTTACAATGGATCAAGGCGCGGACGCTTTATTGCAAGCTGCCGCCGAAGGAGCTTCGCTGGATGAGTTGAGCGATGTGGACGTCGATGGAGATGGGTCCAGCAGCTTGAGCGACATTGAGGACAAGGACGCAGAGCAAGACGAAGACCAAGAAGGCTCCGACGAACTGAGCAATATCTCGGACGACGAAAACGACTCTGAGGCCGAGACTGAGCGCCTCGAAGAATCCCCTAACAAATTTCGACCGCACCAGGACGTCGTCCTGAGCTCCCACCATGATGGCCAGAACCACACTCCAAGTAAACTTCACAATCAAATCACAGCGGACGATCAGGATGACGACGAGGACGACGACCCTTTGTCTGACGCGGAACTCTCCCTGAACGAATCGCCTGAGTCCCTCAAGAGTTCTGTTCACGATGAAGCCGAGCAGGACCCCCCTACAGCGCCGACGTCTTTAGAAGACGTAGCTATCCAGAACAAGAACCTTCTATCAGTTATCGAAGCCGACACGCGAAAACGGAAACGTTCCATAATGGCGGGCAGTGGTCTCGAAGACGATCTGGAAGAGCCCCTGCGGAAGCGCACTGGCTCAATCATGGGCACGGGCGACGACTACGCAATCGAAGAAGACACCCCTCAAGACGACGAGCTGGACACATCCCATCCTATAAGCGGAAACATATCAGCGGACGAGGGAGGGGCAGCGCAAGACGACGAAGGCCCCGAGGTCGAGGAACAAGCTGTGGCCGATGACGAGGTTCCCGAGGCAGCTGATACACCTATTTCACCCAAGAAGAGGGGACGCAGAAAGAAGAAAGATGTGGAAAATGGCGTTGGTAACCATGGCGAAGATACGGATACTCTGCGAGACGGGGAGGTCGTGAATGGCGATGATGAGGCGCGAAAGGCCGAAGATGAAAACGCAGAGAATGAAGGGGACGATGAAGCGGAAGCCGCTCAGAGAAACGAAGAAGAACGTGAGTCGCTGATGTAGATCTTGTTGCGATATAATACTGACCTTTCTAGTCGAAAAAAAGAGGATTGCACTGGACCAATTAGGCTCGATAGAAAGACAATTCTCTACCTTCAGAGAGAGGTGAGTAATTTGCGTCCTTCATTACATACATTCCACTAACCAAATAGACTCTACGAGGAGCGTGTCGAGCAATTGAATCGCGAGGAAGCGATGTTAAGACAAGGCAGACCGACACATCCCGAATATTTAGCCATGATGCGGTGTATCGATGCGCGAAGGGACGAAAGGGTTCGGGTGGCCGATACCATACATGAGTTTGAAATACAATCCGCCAATAAAATTGCTGTTGCGAGAAGGAGTCAAACTCTCTCACAATACAAGCAGGAAGTACGAGACACCCGGGAGAAGAAGCTCGAGCAGCTAGGGAAACAATGGTACGATATACAACACGACCGGAGAAGCTACGCCGGCAGTGTGCCAGACTATACTTTGAAATTCCCCACGAACAAGCAGCAACAGATCAGGAATCAAGTCGCGTATAGTAACGAGGTTTCGATACTCTCGGGTATCGCGAAATATGTTGGGTTCCCAGCTGCCCCCACGATAGCTTCAGCTACAGCTGCAGAGCTCGACGAGGACTTCGAAAAGATGGGTGTAAGTACATGAAGCTCTCTCTTGATATACAAAATTTAACTCAAACTAGCGAAGAACAAAACAAGCTCTCGCTGCCCCGGCAGGCTTGCCAATCCAGGAACTTGCTGCCCTACGCAATGCAGGATCAACTTCACGATTCAAGCCAGCTGAAGAGCAATTCATTGAGCAAACACCGTGGGCGAATCCCCAGCATCCTTCGCACGCCCATCTTCTACAGAGACAGGCCTCGGGTCAACAAACGCCGCGGACAACGAGCCCCTTTTCCCAGATGCAAGCACAGCGGCGGCATTCTCATCAACAGGGTTCGGGGGTTCCTATAGCCGGCACGTTTTCGAATACATCTTCATCGTTACTCCAGCAATCGAAAGGTGTGCCTGGGGGTCGTATATCGCCTCATAATCCTTTCGGAAACTCTAATCACTCTCATACTATTGCCCCTTCTCCATTGGGAAGCCGGCAAACATCTTTATCACCTCAGCAAAGCCGCCCGGCTGTATTAGATCAGCATAACTTATCACACGCGCCAGAAGTCCCTAAAACTAATGGAAATCAGCATTCGCCACCCAGCGGTTTTCCGCAGGAAGCCAGGAGAGAACCAGGGTTGATGATGGGTCGCTTTTGAAATAGGTTACAACCTGGTTTATATGATTGATGATGGACATACGGTGCGGCGTTATTGAGATATCCGGCATTGGATGGAGTATATGGGTGAGCCTCTAGGCTTGCAAGTCAAGCAGCTTAGGATCATTTCGGCGATGGTGTCAATTGGAGGCTGTACTCATAATGTACAATTGTTTCGATCAATGACAACAAATGGACTCAAGCTTTGTTTAATCAATATGTGATAAGCCTAGCGTAATCGCAGCTTTGGCGTGCCGTATTAAGTCGAGAATAAGACCATGTAAAAGTTCCGTATTCAGTGGACATTTACTTGGTCTTGTTCTCACATTAATGCGGTAGAGACTCTAGAATGGTTGTCCTCCACCGGAATCCAGAAGCCCATTATGTCTGTAGAGGTGAAATTGTAGTTTTATTTACGCTGCGTACCGCGAGCATCATCTGCCGTAACGCCTCCGATCCATAACAACTTTACACTCCGCCAATGCTTGCCGTAATATATGTATACATCTCCCCAAAACCCCTTGCCAGCTCCACCTCTCCCTTATTTCACAACTGGTGCGCTCGTGCTTGCTCCGGCGCTGGGCGATTGTTGGGGAGCTGCGGGGACTTTCACATCCTCGAAATCATCCTGTGAGACAGCTTTGATCGTGTATGTGTCTGCGAAAAAGTATGAGCTTGTGATGATTAGAGAGGAAGGGGGGACATACAAACTCCGATCGCAAAGGCGAAAATTCCGAGCCCGGTGAGGGTGTTCTTCACAAGGTACGGCCTCCGCGCTCTGATTAGGGCGGCGGATTGCTTGTAGTGCTTGTCGTAATATGACGATCTTGGAATTCTGCAGCAGTATTAGCACTAGTTGCAGGAACAACAATAAAGAAGTTCTTACACTGCCATCTTGTATAATTTTGGGGTTTTGGAAGTAGAGTGCTTGATCGGACCATTTCTCGAGAAATCATGCCGGATCAACCGTTTATCCGAGGCCTGCACGCTAAAAATGAATGCATCAACTTCGCGGTTATCATCGCGTCGTCTTCAAAGGCAGAGTCAATCGATTTCGAAATTCCACCTGCCATCTAACAAATCGCACACAGGATGAATTACTGCTCTCGTTCTCCCACCACATAACCCCCGCCAAACCAGGTATCCCCAGATATCCCATCCCCCTCACATGCAGCACCCGCAAACCCTCGTAGAGCTCCATCGCAGCTGCACCCTCCGCAAAGATGGCAGCAGCCCTGACGGTCGAGCAGCAGATCCAGCAGCTGGACGACGCGCGCAAGCTGGTGCTCAGTGATGCCAACTACTACCCGCAAATCATCCAGGGCATCCTGCCCATAATCGGCCCCGCGGCCAGAGTAGAGCTGCGCAGATGGGGCGCCGAGTTCCTGGCCGAGACGTTTGCGGCGCCCAAGGTGGCCGCGCAGCAGAAGGAGACGCTGGCGCTGATGGTGTTGGAGACGCTGAGGGCTATGGTGGAGAATCCGCTGGAGGATACGGCGGTGGTGAAGAGCGTAGTGCAGGCTGCTGCTAGCATATACCCGCTGGTGTTTAGATGGATGTACGTTGTTCTGTTCCTTCTAACCCTCCGAGTAGCTTGATGAGACTTTGTTGCGTGTGCCCTAAATGATACTTGGTTCATACTTGGTTATTTTCGGTGCTGGGTTGTGGATTATGGGTGCAGATATTGGTTCTAATACGTTTGTTCATGCAGTGTCAATAATTCATATGATGGGCCGACTTGGGAACGAATGATTGCTATTAAAACACGAATCCTGCGGATATGGGACTCTGCGTCTGCAGGCGTACGGATATGCTGTATCAAGTTTGCCCAGAGAGTGGTACTGGTTCAGACAGTAGGCCCAGATGCTGACCCAAGGGTATAGAAGTCTCGATGAATAAATGGATATGTAACTAACTTCTACCTTCAGCGAGGTGATCCTATGGAAGTATCTCTCAGTATGGTCCCCCAAAGCCATCCTATTTTAACTCCTGGAAACCTGGGAGCGGAAGCACAAGGATTGCTGGATAGAATGCTGGGTGTCTTTCAAGAAAGCACTAGGTAAGTCAATCTCTATTGTCTATTCACACTAACTAACAGCAACAGCGATGCAATTTTGATTGATGCTACTTTAAATACGCTCTCCATCCTAATCCGAGCGCGTCCCCAGGTTGCAAACCGCATCTTGAATGTCATCCTGAATTTCAACCCCTTAAAGCAAGCCAATTCGCCCATGACCCCCAAATTGCGTGTTATGGTCAAATCCATGGAAAAGACCACCAGACTACTGCTTATGAACGTCAACAAGCGGTATGCCCATCATATGCTTCCAAATGCCTAGTAAATGCTGATAGATGTAGTGATCCCCAAAACCCTCTTGCAGGCCGTATCCAACAATATGTCCAACGGATGATGCAGTCGAGGAGCGAGATATTCGACGAGGCAAGTCGGAAACGTGGCCCTCCTGAGCCTACGGATGGCTTAGATGCTGCAAAACGGCAGAAGCTAGGTGCACAGGTATCGGCTCCAACACCGCGGTTTCATGTGCCCCCATTACAACCTGGTGCACACACTATCGCCGAGCTCTTTACAGTTACTACTGATGAGGGACTCAAGGCCTTTGACGTTTCTCAGCTAACAGCGGATTTGGTGGTGAAGATTAGCGTTACTATTTTACAGAAGATTGACGCCGATACGCTCAATCAAGCAGTTGATGTATGTTCCAAAGTGGTTTGGTATATGCGCTTGCTGACGCACCATATAGGGAGTTAAGTTGAGATATAAATCATTAGAAGCCGCCCCACCAGCAAGCATAAATCCTGCAACTGCGCCGTTGGGTGTTGAGGACGACGACGATGACTACGAGCCAGACTTCTTCGCCGCAGAAGACACTGAGCAAATCCTCAACAAATTGGACAATGCTCCTCCAGAAACAGAAGAGCCTATAATAAGAGCCCCAGATGTTGGGTTAAAACACTTTACGCTCCCTCCAGCACCACCCTTAACCGCCGAGCAAGCAGCACAAATCGGCCAAGGAACAATCACCCGAGTCTTTGGTGTAATGCAAACCCTGGACGAGCCAGCAAAGAAGATCAAGTCTGGTATGAACAGACTTGCTGCTAGTGCCTACGACCGAGATGCTTGGATCACCATTATCACCCGGCTCGCCACCCGTGCTTCTGCTGGTCTCGAAGAGCCCGCGACGCCTGTAAAGGTCGAGTCCAATGACCCCGGATCACGCTCTCTCAGCAACACCATCCGCGAATCGCTATACCTTTACGTCCTCGAAGACTTCCGGAAACGCATCGACGTCGCCGTTGCCTGGCTTTGCGAAGAGTGGTATAACGACAAGGTGCAGATGAAGCTCGGCGAAGAAGCTGTGCTGCATTACGAGAAATGGGTCTTGAAGGTTCTAGATGGAATCGTGCCGTATCTCGATGCTAGAGACAAGGTCTTGACTAGATTTCTGAGCGAGATTCCAGGTCTGAGTCTCGATGTTTTATCGAGAGTCAAGGGTCTTTGCAGAGATCCTGCCATGGTCAATCTAGCGTTGACCAGTCTTTTATACCTAGTCATGATGAGGCCGCCAGTCCGAGATATCGCGCTGGATGCCGTAGAGGATATCTGGAATACATGTAAGCCTCCTCCCCATCCACGACTTTCTGACTTGCACTAACAACTAGCAGACGAGGACGCAAAGCCCATAGCAGCGAAATACCTCACCAAATGGCGGCCCGGCTTCGCTGAACGACTCAAGGCGAAAAATGACGAGGACAAAAAGGAGAACGGTACCGGCGTTGCTGTGGCTGCGTGAAATTTTTCTGAGGGCTGTATTCTAGTGAGCATGAGCATTATGGGTGGCGTTATATTGGCATACCCGAACGTGGGCTTCGATGGTCTTCGGATGGCTTTTTATGGCTGGTGTATTAAAATAGGGCGGTGATGCTGTGGGTTCCTGGTGGGTTGAGAACATAAGATCAAATTGATCCTCTCAATCCAGACTTCTTTTTCTGGGATGTGAACTTTGGCCGAGGCAGTTGCTGTATAAACCTGCTTCCTAGACCTCAAGTTTTGCCAATATCGTGAAACGACAACTAAGTAAGCCTCGTTCCTGGCGTCCAAAAGGGGGTCCGCCACGTGATCTGCCTCGCAGAAAGGAGCTCATTTAGTTACTATCTAGGTATTCCTGCAGCCAACAGTTAGACACCATCCTCTAATTTCCCATCTCCTTAACTTCTCTCTCCAAAGACGAGAACTGTGGCTGTGATGCACTCAGCCTCCAACCAACAGCCCCCATCATAAGTATCCCAATGCCAGAAAAAGAACAAGACAAAATGAAATAAATACCTATGCAAGAATGACTTCCACATATCTAATATAATATTAAATTACATATATGGGCCGCAGAATAAGAAACAGGCCTCTCATAACAGACCAGATTATGATTGGCGATGCGCGCCAGACCTAGCTTGTAAGAAGAGGGTAAATCTCGAATCGCCCTATGAAATACATGTTTCGAGTAGAAATGACGCAGGAACCCGGAGTCGCCTGGCCTGTTCCATCGCTGCATCCTGATGCAGGGGCGCCCACCGATTTATTCTCCTAACTGCCCTGGGTAGAAACGAAACGCGGTGGTGGACCGCATCATATGCAGGGGAGGCGCCGTTGCCAGGACAGAGGCTTCCGAGACGCAAGAAATCAGTAGAGTCAATGCGAGAGCGCATTAGTTTTCTGTCATCCAAACCAACGGACTGCAATCTGCAATTTAACTTCCGCACATCATAAAAGGGATTTGAATATTCTTGTCTGTTACTTCAGATCCGCCGTATTCCGTATTTAACGACTTGTTTATTGAGCTTTGAAAACGGAGATAGGAGAGGATATAACGGACCGTCTTGTTGACTGAGATTGGTATTGGGACGACGACGGATATCTATTGCGAGGCAGACATGAGCGATGAGCGTGAGCGCTCGAGAACCATATTTTCCGCCGGATTACTCTGTGCAGCGGGACATTCACATTCACACGGATTCTGCTGGTGAGTCTCCTTTTACTGGGTTCTGGATGCTGGGTCACCGTCATACCCGGAGCATACGGTTATTTTGAAACGACTTGCACAAAGGTCTTCAGACGTTGCTATGCGCCGGAAGAGGCTACAGAAACATGCTAACAGCCTGTGTTATAGATTTCAAGAATAAACTCTCGGAGCGCAGCACTGAACGTGCAATCGATGTGCCCGTCCGAACCCTCTCCCCCGTCTCCTCCAACGCCATGAACGCGCTGAACAAGCCCTCCGAACACAACAACAGAACGCCCGAACGAAAGACCACCCAGAGCACCATCCGCTCCGTCACCTCAGAATCC
>QGMK01001416.1:0-10216 GCA_007825345.1 Lachnellula suecica | reverse complement strand
TCCATTCCCACACCCACCACCCTCTCGCCCTCCAAAGACCTCCGCGTCCTCCTCGTCGAAGATAACGAAATAAACCTCAAGCTCCTCATCGCCACCATGCGCAAGCTCAAACTCCCCCACGCCACCGCCTCCAACGGCCTCGAAGCCCTCAACATCTACAAGGACGCCCGCGGGGCCTTCGACGTCATCTTCATGGACATTAGCATGCCCGTCATGTCCGGACTAGACAGTACCCGCCACATCCGGCGCTTCGAGAAAGAAGAGGGGCTAGAGCCCACGAGATTGATTGCGCTGACGGGCGCGGCGAATCCGAGTACGCGCCAGGAGGCGTTTAGTAGTGGTGTGGATTTGTTCTTGACGAAGCCGGTGCCGATGCGCGAGTTGAGGGGTATGTTGGAGGATATTAGGAGGGAGGTGGGGAGGATTTTGGAGGGCACTAAGGATGTGTGAGACCGCGGAGACTTGAGACACGATATTTAAAAGCATGTGTAGATAGAGAGTCAAGGAGAGCGGAGTCAGGGAAGAGATACGGGCATACTTGAAAGCTCAGGTATGACTCGCAGATCAGGTTCGACTGGTGTTCCTTTCAACCTTATACTCAGAAAACCACTACGTGAAAGTTGGCATCGGAGGAAACCGAACTACATATACCAAGGACCAAATCTACCTCATCTGCCTTAAAAATAAGGTGCATTATTCTAGACAATCGATAGCACGAGAAAACTTGAAATTCGAGTTACATTTACTCTCAGAGTTTGCTGGCTTTGATTATAACGAGCAACTTGTAACTAGCTCGACGCCAATGCATTTTGCAGCAGATGTGTGCGAAGTTGAGGCTATGAAGCTGTTAGAGAGCAACGCGGCAAGCTCTGATGTGAAGGATGAGAATGGAGGGACACCTGCCCGACTGCTAGAGCTGTGCAAATTATATAACTCGTCTTCTAAATTGCTCAGTTGTTAAGGAACCCTGGATCATTCAGCTTGACATCTTGTCGACTTAAAAATTCCCAAGTAGCATGACAGACTCGCTGAAACTAGAGCTCAAACTCTCCACCGATGCATTTAAGTTATGGGTCCAAAGAAGGAACAGCCGTTACTGTCTTCCATGAAAGCCTAAATTTCTAGGGCACCTAGAGCCACTTAGACAGCGATTCCATTCCCAAATTCCTTGGCCAAATGAAGAGTTCAGGACTTGGTAGTGCGTCCTCTTCACCGCCTCAATTTGTTCTAAGCTTGTATCAAGAACTTCAAGAATAGATCAGATATTGTGGCCATGCTGGTTTCAGTACCTCCCATGTATCCAGTCTGTAGTCAGATTAGAGGTGTAGTGATTTCATGAAAGAGACGTACTTCCCAAAAGATCTAAACCTCCGTTTTTACTTCCTGCTAATAACTGCCAACCAAATCAATCTCAGGGTCCCACAAAGGAAGCCACCAACCCGAATATAAGAACTAACTGTAATATAGACCCAACTTTTTTGGCAGGATGAGGCTTAAAAATATACTGCTTAGAGGTTGCTGCCTGAAGTAATAGACATGCAACAAAAGCTCGGCTCTACTGCGCCATCGCGTGGGGTTTTTGTGGTAGGTTTGTAATCGCACAGATGAAGTTCTGAAGGGCCAGCATATATTTTCTTGGAACGCGAATGCCACTGTGTCAAAACATTCCTTGCCAGAGGAAAATACTCATCAGGACCCAATCTTCGCAAGAGCTTTCAGGCGGGAAGCTGCTCGATGACAGCACGCTTCAAACTTGGCATACCCGGCTGAACTGAAGACATCTAGACGGTTGCTAAAATTGCTGCGCTGAGCTTTTTTGCTGTCAACTCTGAACTGCCAGTGCTGTCAACTCCGCAGCAAGATGAAAGGCAGAATAAACTTCACCGCGAATTCCATTCATTATCAACAGCCCTGGAAAGGACAACAAAATTCGGAGTTGGACTGCTCCAATCAGCCAGCTATGATACTGCCGGGAAGCTGCTGTTCAAATCGATGAAAGGACTAAGCTCAACGTGCAGTGTCATAAATGCAACGTGAAGCCTCTTCATAATGAAGTGTTCTGGGATTCGTCAAGGCAGGGCCATTCAGCTTTGTTGTCCAATCCAGAAGGCGCGCCTACGCTGTAGTCTTTTATAAAAACCACCTGGTAAGCTTTCTAACAGGGGACAGGGCCAATGCACCATACACATTCACCAATCAAAGAGATAAAACGATAACCCCAAAGACAGATCTAGTTCATGGAGAATAGCTTGTATTGACGTCCAAGATGGTGAGATGTTTGAAGATTGATTCCAGAACTCGGTCGCTGGTAAATTTGACAGCAAAAATATCTTTCACAGCAAAGCACCTAAATGGAAAGAAGAGTTGCGCTTGCTTGAACCAAATGTTATCCGTGTAAAGAAAGTCAACATATCCCCTAAAGCCCATCGGTGCATTTCGAGATAACGATGGTCTGACCTGTTTGTTGTGAAGCCATTTCTCCCAGTTGTCTGTCTGGATCTCCAAACTCCCACCATGCTCTTAAAGTCATAAAGCAGAAACGCCAACGGAGGCAAGAAGCGTCGACTAGGTTCGCTCATCTATTCCCGAGAGATCTTGGAAGGAGGAGCTTACGCAGTTTCAGACAAAAGCCCTGCTATTTAACAATCCTAGAGGCAAGATCTCTAGAATATAAGTACCCGCAAGAACTTCATTGGAAGGCGTTATCATGTGTCCTTAAACAGTCCTTTAAGAGCAACGCACGCAGAAACTGCAACGCTATATCCGAGATCAAAGCTGAACTCAACTCTTGCCGCCTGCCTCAAACAGCTTAATGGTTGTTGTCAAAAGCAGCCTTGCTGTCATGTCAACACCCCCCCTGACCCCACCAAAACAATCCACACAGCCACAGAAATAGAAATAGCAACCACCAGAATCCACCGCGACATAACTGCAAGCAAGACCAGTACAGACCATACCCTCCCGCCAGCTCCATCGAATGGCGTGGTTAACTGTGGATTCGAGCTGAATAGAAAGAAACAAAACAGGAGGGACTCTTATACCCCGCTGTCTGCCATGTTTCCAAACAAAGGTATACCACGAGTTTCACCCAAGGCCTTTTTACAGCGTTCCCCAACTGCGATATGCAACAACCCCGCCAAGTGCGGTATCTCGCGAGAGGACTTTGGGCGACAAACACGTGTTGCTTGGTCGCGTGGTGAATGTGACCCCAGCCACCGCAACAACAACAACAACAACGCCAAAACACCACACCACCACCACCAACAGTGAATCCACGACAGCAAGCCCCTCCGCTTAAACCACGCCAAAAAAAAAACAAGCCAAAAAAAAAAGGACTCCAACAGCTTCAATAAAAAGTAAAACCACTCAAGCAAATACCAACCCCCAAACCAGCAAAACCATAATCTGCCTCTCACTCCCTCCCCGGAGCGGGCTAATATTTTTTCTATGGACAAACCCAGGCGCCACCCCAGGTTTTTGATCTTTCTTATCTCTTTTTCTTCTTAGGCTTTTTCTTTGTTTGTATGATAAATAGGAGTTAGGAGGATGAAGGAAAGGGATTACATTGTCGCATATGGGTATTGGTCTACGGTGTACACTTGTACGGCGGAAAAAGGGCTTATTTGGGGTTATATGGGATGTTGAGCAAAGGGCCGGAGTTTTGCCTTTGGCGAGATGGGATAGGCTGGCGGGATGGAGTCGGCGAGGGGGAGTGAAGGTGAATGTGGATGGGATATCGGTGGAGGTGGAGGCGGGTTGTGACTTCACTTGAGCCTCATGACGAAGGCGGTTCGAAGCTGGCCTTTAGGGCCCATATGGCTCTTCTAGAAAAACCCAACAAAAAGCACCAGGAAACAGCCGCATGAAGTCTCGATTCCAAAGGAAAAACCCCCTGGGCGAACCCCAAAGCACACGTGACCTACTTGTACATGAATCGATGTTACAACAAAGGCCGGACTGGGCGGCGAGGGATGTAAGTGTGGGGAATAAGAGCATCAAGAGCAGGACTTCAGTGAAAGGTATGTATTTGCGTAACGCGACGGTCTATGTACAGATAAACAAACAGGGTAAATAACGCGCGTGGTCGTGAGGAGGGAAAACTGAAGCCGCTGTCTACAAACGCCTGATATCATAAAGCAAAGAAGCGCAACATCACATCTGACCGCCACTTCTCGAGTTCGGGTTGCCCGAACTTAGACTCGGTTTGCTCAAATGTCCTTCTTGTAGCCATGCTCTGGCTTATGCGTCGTCTCGTAGTCAACGTGCACATACGCCCTCTCCACATCCGGCAAGCTCTCCAACTTAATCTGCAGCTCTTCCGCCACATCATGCGTATCCCTCAGGCTGCGCGAGGCTGTCATCACCACATCAACCTCAGCAATAAGTCTCGGTCCACTGTGGTAGACGCGAACAGTATCGATGCCTTCGATATCCGGGGAGTGAGTCAGGCAGACGTAGGTGATGAGCTGCTGGGTCTCGACGGAGGCAGTGACGCCGACGAGGAGCAGGAACTCGGAGAAGGCGGTGTGCAGCCAGATGACGGAGATGAGGCAGGAGATGATGATGGCGCCCATGGGATCAATCCACCACTTCAACTTTGATCCTCCGACGGATGTCAGGATACCGAAGCCGTTGATCAGTAGGTCGTTTCTGTGGTCTTGCCATAGGATGTTGATCTGGGAGTACTTGTCTTTGAGCGCCCAGCAGTAGAGAAAGAGACAGAGCTTGGTGACGAAAGCGGTTGCGACGGCGATGACGGACGGGAGATGGAATTTGGTTGTCTCTTCGTGGCTTGTGCTTGCTAGTTCTCGGATGGAGAAGGCGATAAGGATGAAGGAGACGGCTGTCATGAGGAAGCAGAATACGATGTTGCCCACGGTCTCCAGGCGGGCTTTGCCAGAGGGGAAACGGTTGGGATCTACGCGCTTGACTGCGCGGTTGGTAACGATAAGAGTAACGTTGGACATAGGGTCGAAAATGGCATCGGCCATGGTAGTGAAGAGGGAGAGGGAGCCAGAGGAAATAGCACCGTAGAGTTGAAGGCCAGCAAGCGCCACATTGGCAATAAAGGAGCCGTACACTGCGATTTGGAACTTGAGATGGTCATCCCCGGCCTCCTGCTTGGCCTCTGCGTGATGATCCTCCACGGGCTTCAACAGGCGCTCTATGTTCTCATTCTGCGCCTCGTAGAACTTCTGAATCTTCCGCGCCTTCTGGGCATCCTTGTTGAACTTTACAGGCCCAAATCCGTCTCTCTTGCGCGAAGTATTGGCCGCGATCTCGCGGAGCTGGGTCTCGTTCTTGATGGCGGAGGAGAGCTGGTAGGGGTCGTTTTCGCGGGTATATCTGGGCGGGCGCTGTTCCTCAAGGTCATTCATGGCATGAGATGCGTGTCTCGATATGGGGTCGCTGGCTTCGTCTGGCGGCGTTACGGGCTCGAAGGCTGTGGTTGCGCCGGGCTTTGCGAAAGAGGTCGTTTGGATAGGCGTATGATTTGGAGATCGTAATTGTGAATGCTCAGATCGATTAGGATGCATATGAAATGGATGAGGGTGCATGGTAATAGTATGCGACAGATCCGGACTTTGTGCCATGGTGATATCGGGCTGCTTCGAGCTTGCAGCGGTGTGTGGAATGGGCAGTTGTGAAGACAAAGGAAGGAGCTGGGAGCTGATAGAAGTGAAAATATGAGGGAAATGTATGAAATAAACCTTGAACTCTTGAAATCACAACCAGAGATGTACTGATTTCTGTTCTGACGTATGGGGGGGGGGCAATATCAGAGACTGTTGGGAAGAGAGGACGTCAAACCTTGTGCTTGGCCATTTGCCAGCAGATCGGCCAGCGGCGGCGAAGAGGTTCGCGTGAGGCTGAGTCGCCGGCAGACCCTTGGCAGTACGTCCATGGTGGCAACAGTCGAAAACCTACCTTTGATGGTCGTGATCATGAATTCTGAAGCCATGTGAGAGATCCTGGGTTGATGTGAAAGTTGCACATCCATTTTTGACGTCTGGGAAGCGCGTCACCTTTATATGGCGACGCCGTCGTAGTGACACACCAACTTACCAGGTTACTGCAAGGGTTTCCGGCTTTTCCCGAGGCAACTCCAGGGGTCCAGCCCACGATGGACCAATCTCATGGGAATGTTTTCTCTGATCAATATGTTTCCTTTATGCTATTGGAACATCTGGCAGACTTGATGATGGCTTGGACCTTGGCTCATGCTGTACGACACCTCTGAGGCTTGGGAAGTTTCGAACCACTTGGTATCAGCTGATCTAGAGCAGACACCAAGAATACTAGGTGGATTTCCAACGGCCGCTAGGATCATCATAAAAGCAGTCATACCATAAATACCACGGTTGAAACTCACTGATGTCAACATTTCTGTCCATGGATGTCACCTCTGCAGCCTGGCAGAGACTCAAGAGCTGTAAGTAAACCTGGTGAGTGCTGTTACCGGAGAGTCTCTGATGGTATCAACTTATTGGGTTGAATTGCTGGATCATTATATTACAGGATATCTATTTAAAATCTACAAGCAGTACAAACAAAAATGAATATTTTTTATTAGTTGGGCGATTAAGGTACAAATACAATAGCTCAACAATATCTTAAATCTCCCTTCAAGGTAACATCTTGACTGAGACAAAACTTATATTAACCAGTATGTGCATAAGGACTAGCTGGCTATGCATGCAACGCTACGCTATGCCACAAGAAATCCCAAAGGTGCCCC
This sequence comes from Lachnellula suecica, assembly GCA_007825345.1. Lineage (NCBI taxonomy): Eukaryota > Fungi > Ascomycota > Leotiomycetes > Helotiales > Lachnaceae > Lachnellula > Lachnellula suecica. Next base: position 3,477 of record QGMK01001416.1, on the reverse strand, counting down.
TTCGGTCCAATAACGCCTACGCAAGAGAAACTATCCTCCGTCGAGGTGTGGGTATACGGCCATGTCCAAAATCTCCTCCTCCATCATTACAAAAGTATACAAGTCGTACATCGAAGAAAATCACTGCGTGCGTCGAGAAAGCCCCGTCTCCGTCCGATCGTCTGGCGCTGTCGATGAGGGGTATTGGACTTCGGGGTCGGGGACTTGGATATCAAGCTGGAAAGTGTAGGGTTAGCTGTTGTGCTTGATTTTTTGTTTGGAGGAGGGAGGTGGAGGGAAGCTTACGTTCATGTATCCGGTCCGCCTGAGAGGTACGATCCTGGGTGCGCTGTCTGGACCCTCCTTGCTCCTCCCTTCCATCTCCTTATTCCATTGCTCCAGATATTTCTCCACGTTCTGCAGCCTTGATTTCACAGCCGTAAACCCCAGGTCATCCCATACCCATCCAGTCAACAAACTCATCGTGACGTCGAATAGATTCCGCAGTCCCCATGGATTAAAAGCCGGTACAAGCTCCTTGTTGACTTTCTCTATAATTGTTCTGAATTCTTGCTCTGAGACTCCTGCCGGGTCTAGTATCTCGGGATATAAGTTTGAAAAGGTGGGCGCTAGATCCCCTGCAACCATCCAGTCTCGCCTTATGCGTATTATCCGGGTGGTTTGATAGAGAGGCGATGAAAGCGGAACATGCGGGTTCATGTGAGGATAACACGGATGCTGCGGCCCCCATTCCTCTCCTGCATTGCCAGGTCCTTCTGAGCCGATTATAGAGCTGTTGTTAGAGGACAAGGCAGGGCCAATGCCGGTATGAAGAGATGTATTTGAGGCATTGTGTGGTAGAGTCGAGGTTCCCTCCGGATGGTATGGATTGTGATCGGGTCCTCGCTCGAGATCGGTAGACATGGTTGATTTGGATTTATCGAAAGAGAGGCCGGATGCTGGTGCTTTCGGTTTAGAAATGCTTTGGCCTCGTTTCCTGAAGCCCGTGACTATCTTCTGCTCTGGTATCGCAACTGCCTCCTCGGGCTCGACCGCTCGTCCCTTCCCTTTGTCGAGTTTGGGTTTTGGCGGTGTGCGTGGAGACCTTGGAGATTCACCACTTATCCTGACGCTTCGCGGCAGCGAAACTCTGTTTGAGCCGTTCGAGCTCCCACTTCTCTCAACCTGCAAACTCGCCCTCGCCGATCCCAAATGTAAACTCTGCCTGACCTCAGGGAGCGTTAAGAGCGGGTATGATCCTCCGGCCGCGGGTCCTTCGCGCGGCGAACTAATGTCGGGATGCGATAATGGGATAGCAATTACACCAGCGTCTTCGCCCTGCGAACGGTTCCTCCTCCGAGTCGGGGCTCTTGGGGTCGAGTTTGTCGGGTTCCACAGTCCTCGGGCTGCACTCGGACGTCGTGGTCGCGATGTAGTGCTGCTGGATGTGCCGTTGGTGCCAGAACGGCTGCGGAAGGGAGAAGTGAAATCGGGGTTCCCGCCACCGATAAAAGCGTTGCGCAAACTCCACCGAGTCGGAGAAGTCACTCTGACGTGTGGCCGGTCGTCGGTTGTGGATGTCGTGCGTGCTGAGGGCGAAGGGTACGGCGGCTGGAAGGTGGGGGAGGGAATTCTCGGGTTGGCGGTGGAAGTGGAAGGGCCCGCGGCATTGGAAGACAGCGATTGGGATTGAGACGCAGCTTGAGACTGCTGATACTGCAGATTGGGATTGGCTATGGAGGTTCTCCGGACTTTCGAGGACGATTGACCGGCGTGCGACGCCAGTGGAACGACTGCGATGCCTGCGGTGTCCGCCGTTGTCGCTGTCGTGGATGGGACGACGAATGGGAGGAAAAAGGTTGATCTCTGGTGTTGTGCTTCGCGCGCAGAGGCAGAGATCTAAAGCCAAAGCGGTATCGTCCTTGCTGCAGGTACAAGCGCTGTGAATAATGGGGATGGGAATGCTGCCGCTTAGCGAGTGCTAGAGGCGAAAAGGGGCTCGTGGTTAGGTGCTGGGGTGTGATGCCTAAGCAGCCTGAATTGGGAACGAGAGTAGATGATAGGGGGGGCTGTTGCAGGACGGTCATGATTTCATTATCCTCGCGGAGCCTCCTTTCTCGCAGTCGAGCAGAGCAGTGCCGTCAAGACTTTTCAAAACTTGGGAGACGAAGATGTTTAAATCAGCCAGCTCAGCCCAGGTGCCGTGCCTGAGAGCCACGCTCATCGAAACCGGAGATCCCGCACCCCTCCCCCTCCTCCTCGCGCGTTATATCGCGTCGTTTGCAATTTCCCCGAAGCTACTGAGCTGCCGACTGGCCTCACCACGCAAAAAAGCACACCAAGGACAGCCCGGGCAGTGAGCGTACCATGGTAACAGGGACAATCGCTCAAGCCCCAAAGCTGTCCGTCGCCCACTGCTTCCACTGGTGGATTGCCACTACAAGCTATTTCGTGTCCCTTGGATCCTATCAGTATCGCCAAAAACACAAAGTCTTCTGCCGTTCGGCGTTGAACGTGTCGCTTTGGGCGTTCTGCTGACCGTCCAAGCGTGTTTGCACTATTATTTTGCACTTTCAGTTCATGCGAGGATCGTGTGCCGGAAATGGGCCTGCCTCAGAAGCCGTTTTGTGAGCATGAATTCGATAGATTCCACACGCCAGCCTCTTCCGGTGGACGTTCTCACATTGGCAATGCTTGCATACATTGCTTTGTAGGCGTCAGCCTTGTTCTTTTGATATTGCTGTCATGCCAAATGACGTTGGGTTTGAGTCTGTGCTTCTTTGATAGCAACGTCCGGGGTGGAGAATGCCCAAGTATCTGGCCTTGTTTCAGAGCTTCAACACACATGGGAAATGAACTGAACGACACGTATTCATTGTGGAGGTCTACAAGTATATTTGCCTTCAATATATCAATCTCCGAGTGCAACATGAAAGTTCACGAACACTTTTTGAAGTTCGCCGAGAGGCTTGGTTTTCCTTCTAGTCGTGTGGAAAAGCTTCGTCGGCATTGGGTTCAGCATCCAACGGCTTAGCGGGCTCGTGGGGTTAACACACTGGGCTTTCACGCGATGGTTTTCTTTTGAATTTTACTTGGGCCCTTTCTTCTGCTACAGTCATGGTCAGACAAAAGTTCTACCGAGCAATTGCCTTAAATTTCATGCAACAATTGCATCCCGAGTCTGAGGTGTGATCCTAGACATCACGAGTCTCATACCTAATGATCTCGTTTGTCTTTTCCAGTTGGAAATCAAAGTTGGAATTTTATAGATATCTGATGCTTATCGGCGATTTTTATGCCATAGTTGTTAGTACCAGTTGCTTAGGTAGAAATCAGGGAAATACTTGATTGTATGAAAGCATATATCATATTGGATGCGTACATTTACTTATTCTCGTGTTAGCCATCCACCCAGCAAACTGCCATGAACTTCCGTGCCCCTACTTTCTTTACCATTATCCTCATCTTCTCTCAACTCATTCTTCACCTCTCATACCC
>QGMK01001415.1:0-10212 GCA_007825345.1 Lachnellula suecica | reverse complement strand
TGAGGAGAGATGCTAGGGCGCTTTGGGAGGGGTGTCTAATGCTAATGAGCGGCTATCGTGATGTTTGTATAATTATGTCTGCTTGCAACCCAATGTAGAATGCGAGAGTAAGGACGGGGTGCATTTAGTCTTTAAGGCAATGATATTACTGCAAAGCTTGCTATTTAGGCAGATCGGAGGCGTGAAATTTGGGAAATGCGATACGATGTATATTGTTATAAATTGTTATAAATTTACTTGATAATGTTTACCATGGCCAGAGTGTGGGCGTAGTTCGCCCAAATTCATAAAAGATTGGATCAATGTATCTTAGCTATCGACGTCATGATGTAGTGCCCTGCAACTAGACCCCAATGCAAAAGAATGGGAAGCGGGTTCTTGCAGCGTTGAGAGCCAGAAAAGCGGTCGAGATAACTGCTCTTGCAAACTCTAAGCCAGCAGCTGAAAGTGCAAATAGAGCTGCTACAGCCTTAATAACAAGCCCAAATGCAATAAGGAAAAGCTTCTCTTGTTTGAGATACCTGCACGTGCAGCCAGGAAGTCCCAAGAAGTTTGTGCTGTATTTTTGCAGAGTGCGGGGTAAAATGCAGGGTTTGAAAAGGTGGTGTCGAGAACTTGGGAATAGCTTCATTTTTATATCTCTTGAGCTGATTAGCGAGGGATACATCTTCGTGTGCAGAATGGTCACGGAATCTAGATTCTCGCCGCTTTTTTTTTGCAACAAAAATCTGGAAAAAAATCCAGACGTTTCACACAAAAAGGGTACCCGATCATGCCCATAGTAGTATTTCAGATTTTCTGTACTCACCACCCCCAGTAAGGACAAATGAATGACATCGGTGCCATGTTCAATGTCGTCATCAGTACCACATACACCGGCTTATAGAAACCATTTTCTCATTCTTAAGCCGCGCTGCACAGGCACATTTTTGATGTTACAACGCATTAGGGTCACTGGTGATGTTCTGATCAAGGAAGGAAGTCAGAATTGGCGTGGTGGTTATGTTAGGAACGATCCATGGCCTATAGCTGGCCGGTAGCGTAGATTCAACTCTTCGTTAAATGCAGAGTGTTGTGCGCGGCTAGCCCGTACATTGCCTTGATCAAGTAAAGCGCTGCAGATCATTGTACCGATACATGCACGTAGTGGACATTGGCAGTACCTTCGGATTCGAAGGAGGCTGACGAACTCCATGGCCTCTTGTTTGACTCAAGTGAACACTCAATTTCTCTACGATATAAGACATGGCCCGAAAGTATCTCCACGTTGCTGCCTTCCCCACAGCCTTCAGCTCTACCCCAAGTACAGGTACGAAACTATAAACTTCTCGTTGTCATAAGGTGACGGGCATAACACATGTTTGAAAACGAGACCCTGCCTGCCCAACTTCGCCGCCAAGTCGTTCTCCATTGCCTGTGTGGGATTGGGTTTCTGAAGATACTTGTTTCTCAGCCCCTCATAACTGGCGATCCCGATGACCCAACTCCCCCAACCCTGATACCTATCTTCCAACTTTCTTTTTTGAAACTTCTCGACATCAGCATAGAGGCCGTTGGCGTAGTCAGCAACTTCCTGGCTGTGGCGTCCAAAGCACTTCATCTCAAGCACGGCTTTGAAACCAGCCGCTGTTTTGATAGTGAGGTCCGCTCTTAGGTCTTTCTCGAGGCTGGGCATTGGGGTGAAGTAGCAGTTGTCTTCGGCGATGACATCCTTGCTGATATTGCGACGGTAGTAACAGCATAGGTCAGCGGAGGCCCAGCGCTCCCACTGCAACACCAATGATCAGTATTTCCTGTTTTCTCAATGTGTGGAGTGGACAGCAGCACAAGAAGATACTGAAAAACGAAGAGTTACTTACGCCGCCGTTGAGCCATTGGGCGGGAACGATGTTGACATTGTGTTGGTCGGCGATCCAGCCTTGGATCTCTTTGATTGGACTGACCATATCAACCCCTTCGTTAATGGCATTTTGGTTTTGCATCTTGATAAATTGAGCCACAACTTGACAGTAACAAAAGCGATAATAATCAAGCTCCGAATGGAATGAAAGATTGTTGTGGTAAACAACCTGCAAGAATCGTTGGACTAGGTAGTGGGTTGAACATCAAAATAAGTTGTAGCAGGATAAGTGTTGAGTTAAATTCACTTGTAGGTTACTCATCCGTATACACGTTTCTCGTGCATTGCCGTAGCTAGCCGTTTGACGTGCTGCTCAGCTAGCCACTGTGAAACATTAAAGATCGATTAAGAATTGAGAGGCCGGTTAGTCTTCAGCCCACCTCAGGTATTCAAAATGTTGCGCGTATACGACCGAAAATAGGCATTCTCCCATCATTTTCAACGCCCCGTCGATCGTCAAGTTTTCCCATATTCAGTATACCGTCCGAGTGTGGATCAAGTTGTGTGATCAACTAGTGGGGTATCCTTCTTGTGAAAGATTGTCTAAAATTGAAATTGGCATAAGTTATTGCTTTTCCAAATTGACTCAGAGTGATTGTCTCAGAGAGTCATTTGGCCAATATGCCCGGGGATACTGTTGCATCTCAAATTTCCCCACGTTTTACCCCTCGGTGCCGCCTACCCGATTGCATAAAAAGGGACCTGCATGCGCCCGCCAAGTATACTGCTCCCACGTTGTGGCTGCACATGCAGGCTGAACCTGATGGATCTTGTCTCGATTTGCGGTCCCTAGTCCACTTTAAGTGCGGCGGGACGGGACGAGGGCGTCAAACTTCTCCCGATCGGGACAAACGACCCCGCTACCCCACCATGCCGTCCAATAGTACCAGTCTCGGAAGCACCGAGGTTACGGGTAATTGCGCTTTTGGGAGGAAGTTCTCCACTTCAATTCTAGAACATGACTATTGAAGTGTTTCAATGGTAGCTGAAGAACGGTTTGGGTTGCTGGAGGTGCAACTTCGCAGCTGAAAGTGTCACTTTGAGATCTAGAGGCGAAGCCATGTGATTTTTTAAACGTGTGGTCTCTGAATCACCCTTCCAGAAACGGCTTATGAGCGCTTCGATTATGGTTTGTGACAAATTGAAGTCGATGTTTCGGGAATTAAGGGTCCGGAACAAACTTTTGGGGGTAGGGTTAAATTTGAATATATATCTATGGCTTCAAGGCGCTAGGAATAGCTTTTTAGAGTGAGATGGTGGGAATGGCTGGCTGGACCCCTTCCTGGCAGTCTTCGCATTAGATCCACATGTCTAGAAGGACGGATTTGAAGAAAGGAACGATTATAAAGGGGCGATTTTCCATCTTCATCTGAGCTATACGAATCCCAAAATTCTATCTGGATAGTTCTTTCCGGAGGAATTCCCATTTGACAGACTTTGATCCTTTTTCTCTTGAATACTTTTTGATTATCGGATCACCACCCTCAGAATGACTTCCCAAGAAGATCAGGCCAAGAAGGCCCTCACGGCGATCAAAACCGCCTCCGAAGTACCTATCCCCCTTCTCTTACATGGTCAATCATCGTACTTATGGTTCCCAGACGGTTCGAAGCGCAATCGCATCCGCTATCCCAGTCGCCAGCACCCAGGTTCTAACCGTCTCAGTACCCGGAACCATGATAAACTGGAAGTAGGTTCGGCAGACTTCCAAGCTTCATAACTTTCGCTGATTCTTGTGTAGAGATTTTGTCTACAATGCAGATGAAACAATCAAAGCACCGCTCGCTGTAAGAGTCGCCGAGGCAAGATTGGTGGACGGCATGATTCCTCTCTCAAAGTTTACCGTAAGTCCTTAACTATGTATCCTTTCGCAATATGGGAGCGTTTAGCTGAAACTGTTTTGCAGACAGGCAAAACCGGCAAGAGCGTAGCGCGCAGCTACCTCTCCACCCTCGACCTCCTCGTTCCCGTCGAAGCCTCCGTCTCGGGCATAATCGGCAGCGACAACCCCGCCCCCGTCGACGGCCGCCTAAAAGTCGTGCGCGACCGATACTTGAAAGCAATGGAGTATTTGAAATCTGCAGATGATACTGCGGGTGCCAATGGTAGGTCGAAGCTAGCGACGTATGTGCTGAAGCAGGAGAATTGGTCGAAGGCTGTGGAGACGTACTCGGCTGCTCAGGACCGTGCTCTCAATGCTGTGAAGCCGGGGCCGAATGCTACCGTGGCGGAGGTTAAGGGGGCGAGGGAGCAGTATATGCAGTGGATTCAGGAACATGGACGAGATGTCAGTCGAACTGCGCTTGATGTGTGGAAGTGAACTAACGCATGTGTTGCAGTTCAAACATGCTATTCAAGCTAGGTACATGGACTGGGTTGTGCATGGTTACAAGTTCATGGTACGTCCAATAGTCCCATAAGTATCTACGTTTCCTTTTAACATGCGAGTAGATTGACTTCAACTTTGGCATTGTTGACATCTCTTCCGGGATGAAACGCATTGAGAATAGCAAGGAAGCTTTTCGAAACTTGACCCTGATTGCGGATGATGGCGTCAGTGAGTACAGTAGTGTGATTCTGACGCCAAGTAACTGGTACGTCTAGAAATCTCCTTGCTACAATGCTACCTGCATTTACGTGGAAGTAATTGCTAAAGAATATCACAGGGCAACGATCATCAGAGAGAAAGTAGAAAATTGGGATATCAAAAACAAGGACCCCACACCATCCGAGATCCGTGCTGAGATTAGGCGATTGAAGAACCTGCTTGCCTCACATACCATCTTGAAAGATGTAAGGCTTGACCCTTATTCCGCTCCGCAATTCTTGACTAATTCTACTCCAAGGGAATTGAATCCAAAGCCATATTCCCAGTCCTTACGGAAAACAAAACAGGAAACGACGATGGGCTCAAGAAAGCCTACGCCGACGTCTACGCCAGTCTCGACGCCAAGAACGAGGAAACCCTCAAGCGCGCGATCGAGCCCCCGCCTGCTGCAGCAGACATTGTTGATCGGAAAACATGGGCTGGCAAATATGACAAGGAGCCTAAAATTAACGGAGTTGCTGGAGAAAACAAGCCTGCTCCTGTTGATCCAATCAAGGCCCTCGTCGAGGCGCAGGGCAAGTGGACGGAAGATAGCCTTTCGCGCAATAATAATACGGTGAGATCATCGACGGAGAATGCACGGGAGAGCGCTGGTGATTGGATTGATAAGAAGATCAAAATGCTTGAGGGTGAGATCAAAGAACTGGAGAGCAAACTTCCGGGTGGTGCAAGTGGCGACATCATGGCTCTGCAAGTGGTGGATGAGAAGGGGGTTACGATTACGGACGCAGATAGGAAAGCCGAGCCTGGTATGGCCCCCCTTCACTTTGTGTTCTGATCGTGGTACTGATCTATTCCAGTCTTGGTAGGGAAACCAGTACCGGACAAGCCAAGTTCATGGACAAGAGTGAGTTTATGCACAAATCTCCATTGGATAATTTTTGAACAGGAAGCTAATTGAAACCAGGTCTCGTGTAAATCGTCGGTGAGCTCAACCAGCAAATCAGCAGAGACAAGCGAGTCGGCAAGTGCAGTGGCTGCTAAAATGGGCTGGGGCCTCTGGAGCGCTTCGGGAGGTGCTTCGCATACATCAAGCAGCGCGTAAGTGCCACTCTAAATACACATACATTGATTACTTATAAGTTGCTAACCTGGCTTTCAGTAAGGCTATGGAAGATATGTCCAATCTTTCCGTGGAGATTTCTATGGATTGCATGGTTGTAGAAATCGATCGCCCCTGGCTACACGCAGAGCTGTTTTCAGATGCTGAGCTCGACTCTGGAAAGTAAGTCACTCCCACAAAGAGAACCTTGACAAAAGCAGAGTTAATCATCGTTGCTTATTAGATTCGATATCTCGCCCGGCGAAACAAAACTCAAGGAAATTTACGAGTCTGGTGGGGTTCCCGCATCAGAATACCAGCAATTCTCTTCCTTCCCAACCGCTTTCGTGGTTGCCGCAGACGTCGAACTTAGTGTTAGTCCCAGCTCCTTTTTCCCATGGCATCTTTATCTGGCATAGCTAATTTATGCTTGCATCATCTAGTTCTCAGGCGATACAACACATCTCGAAAGCGCCGTCTCAGCTTCAAGCACCGCAGCCAATGTGTCGGTCGGCTACGGCCCCTTTGCGGTCTCGACTTCTCACAGCCAGTCCAAGTCTTCATCGAAAACTAAGATGGAATCTACGGCTACGGGTTGCAAGTAAGTGCTACTTTATGTTTTGGTGGGTGAGGGAGTGTGCTAATGGATTAATACAGGATTTCTATACAAGCTCCGCAGATTGTTGGGTGGGTTCAGACTTTGCTGCCGCAGCTGCCGAGAGATACTACTGGAAGTAGCCGCATGGTTGGACTATTCAAGTAGATGTGAGGTTGAAATGGCTTGCCGTAGACAAAGAAAGTAACACTTAATACTCTTTCTCTTGCGCTTTTAGCCAGCTTTTTATTAAGGATATAATAATTTATCTATCTCGAAATACACGAAATATCAAAAAAGGGGCTCTTTTATTGTCCTACACGCTGTGGAACTTTCAAAGTTGTCCCGCATCACAATTCACTAGTGATTCTGCAGCCACGAAATAATTATTTAATATCGCTTTTTTTGTCTATCGCGAGAAGGGATGCAGGGGTGATTCGCTTAGTGGATATGATTGCCAAAGCGAGTCATTTAACATGCATCGAGATGTATTTTTGAGAACCGTCTATTGCGCCTTGTAATAGAACTCTCCTCGTTTCATTTCTCTCCAATACCCAACGCCCATTCCTCAAAAACTGAGTTTTCACCCGCCCCTCCCATCTTCCATCCCTCACCAGAAGATGAGTCCTTATTCCAGTGTTACTGAAGCTTTGGTTTGAAGTTGCTATCAAGGATTATGTTTCTATCAAAAGTAACGCCCATTCCACTCAGAATAACGACTTGTGCTTGACACCAGGGAATGTGCGGCATGTGCGTCTCAAGATCTCATTGTCGAGTCAAATCAAACCGAGGCGTTTGCTAAGAAGGCTTTAGCTTACCGGTTCAGCTATATTTCCCTATGTAATCAACATCCTGGAGTTCTCATGGCCAGAATACTATATTAAATTTGCTACCCGATCATTTATTGAAGTGTTGATGAGCCCTGTTTGAAATTAAAGGTGATTTGAAGAGTTGACCTATATTTGAAAGAAAAAATCATATAGCATCCCATTAGACTGGGCTTATTTGAGTCTTTTCTGTTCAGCTGCGAAAGTATAATTTCAATGACTCAATCCGTTCTTCCACTGCCATGAAGAATCGCACTCGTTGCATCTTACAACTGTCCAGGGAGCGCACTCACCGAGTCAAAAGAAATGGACCCAAAGAGAAAGTGCTCAAAACTAAAAGTTAAAACCAAATAAGTAACTCCGTTACACTTTCAGCCACATAAATTATTTCCCTACTCCGAAATGAACCGCCTAAGGAATGTCGCAAATTAGACGTCTGCTGCACCTCCCTTCCCCCTCCCCCGCGCCCCGATTCCAAAAGGTTTGGCTTTAAAAGGCTTGTCACAGAACTGAGCTCTACTTTGAGCCTCTAGCCTCCAGGTACGATACAACGAACTGTTCATTGGTGTATTGTGACGGGCATATCACATGTTGAAAAACATGCTCCGTAGTTCTGAATCTGGTCCACAACTCGGTCTCCACCGCTTTCGTTGCAACCTCCAAGCTTTCCCCTCCTACACGATGCTGCGCGAGCATGCCCTGATAACTAGCAATGCCAATAACCCAGCAACTGTGGTCGTCAAACGCGTCGTCTAGCTTTTGGAACTTTGCGATTTCTTTGACCAGCGCTTGGGCGTAGTCAGCTATCGTCTCGCTAGTCTTTTTGAAGCACTTCAGCTCCATGACAGCTTTGAAGTCGGAGCCCGCGTCCACGGTGAGATCTGCCCTCTGAGAGTTTCGGGAGATTTTCTGCAGAATATCCTTGGGGTCTTTTTCCTCCTCCATCTCGTTCCGGGTGGTATAGCAGTAACTTTCTGCAATGGTTCCCCACCCGCCGAGACCGGAATGTTTGAGACTGAAAAAGCAGTATAGGTCGGCTGAGGCCCAGCGTTCCCAGCCGCCGTTTAGGAATTGGGCCTGCTTGATGTTGACGTTATAAGGATCGGCGATCCATTGCTGGATGTCTTTGATTGGGCTGGCTGGATTGAGCTCGTAGGAGAAAGCATGACTATCCATGATAGAAGTTACAACAATAATGATCAAGTTTGAGTAAGACGAGCGATTGCCCTAATATATGACTTCCAGAAAGTTTTGACTTGAATGATATCCTGACTTTCAAAAGGTGTTTTAACAGGATATCGAGTGATTTAAATATATTCAGGATCATTTATCGACAAAAAGTTTTCTCAGCCACAATAGGAGCTATCTGTTGCTATTGATCCTAGTTCACTCCCTCAGCTCGCCATAAGGAATTGTACCAAAATCGATGAAAAATGAAAGCCGATGAGAATGAAGGGGACTGCTGGTCTTCAGCGGAACCCCGCAGAATGGATGTATGTGATAGAACGTGGCATACCTCCATTCAATATTCAATAGCACCGCCAAGGGTTGCCCTATTACCTTCCCGTTTTGGCCCAGGTTGTGCCATGCACTATCAAAGCAATACACAGGCTGAACACCTCCTAAAATAGAAGTCGGCGGATTTTTCAAGCAGAGTCCGATGGCTGGGGAGGCCGCAGGCGAGAGCTGGCGCTTCTCTAGGTGAAGCATTTAGCTGGTATGCCCGAGAATATTATGTTAAATAAATACCTCAAATTAAAGCTTTTAAGGTAATGTGGCATTTGTGAACACTAGAACACAATGTTTTCATTTCTTTGAGCTATAAACTAATGCTTGAATCTAGATATTTACCTCACAGCACTAATTCTCTGTCCCTATATTTGTATTTGTGTTAATCGGAGAAACTATTAAAGATACATCGAATTTCCCCAACAGTTCTGCCTCCGGCCTTGTATACACGCATGCACAGCGTAACAGGTTCCTGCATTCGCGAAGTGTGCTGCTCCTACGTTGTGGCTGCACATGCACGCTGAATGCGATAAATCTTGCCGCCATTTTCGGCCCCTAGTCCGCTTTCAGTGAGTGTGTGGGTGGAATAATACCTGGAAGGGACGAGGGCGTTAAATGATTCGAGCTGAACGAGGCTGTAGCCCAGCTACACCGCTATACTATCCGATAGTACAGTTCTCGAGAGCACCAAGGTGTCTGCGCCGGTGGTCTGGATCTTACTTCTTCTATTGTGTAGGGATTACACTTCCAATAACACTGTAAGGTTTGTGTCCGCCTTAAACGGATTCCTGGAAATGTATTTAGATTACAATAGCATACAAGACTGAAGTTGACGTGAAGCTCAATTACTTCACCCATTCCTAGACACAAAACTTCATGGAATACTAAGCTTGTAGCGGAAGATCGCGGTATGGATAGCAGATCGATAATGAAGGCGAAGGCAGACCCTGGACATTTGCACCGAGTTCATCTTAGATTCCCGGGTGCCCAATACGTTGTTCCAAGTCAGAGAGTTCATGAAGGCGTTCGATACCGCCGCGGGCTTGCGGCCCGCATCATCCTGGGCAAAAGTCAGCTTCATCCTTGGCCGGGACAGAGAATTGAAAGCTGCTATAAAATCCATGTATGCATTCGTTGACAAGCACGTTGCTAGAGTCCTGAAGTATGTCCCTGTTCTAGAAGCGGATTCCAAAGTAGAAGTGGAGGTGGAGATGGAGCACGCCCATAAACAACAAATGAAGACTTAAGATCCGATATATCTGTGGTACCCGCTTGTGGATGTATTCTTCTAGGCGCACGACACGGCGGGTATTGCAGTCAGCGATATGCTATTCCATCTCGCGAACGATGGGCGAACTTGAGGGAGGAAGTGCTGGATGTGGCGGGCGAGTAGCCGTTGAATTTTGAGATCTCGAGGGCTCTGCGTTATACTTTCAACGAGAGTGAGCCCCTCTTGAATTTTCTTCATTCCCATCTCCGATTTTGAACCAGTTCACTCCCAAGGTAGCGACGAAAAGTGCTTTAGGATACCACTGCCCCCCCCCCCCCCCCCTCAGGTACTTCTCCCATCTTTTGTGAAAAGAGGCTCTTACGTTGATATCAAGTTTGATAGTATCCACAGGGACCTGTAATTCTGGAGCGTCGACGCAGAGGAGTCCCGGCCTGCGCGCTGGGAGACGGCGCGGCTGACTTGGGAGGATTTGGCGTTGCCTGGCGGATCGAGGATTGGTC
>QGMK01001414.1:0-10212 GCA_007825345.1 Lachnellula suecica | reverse complement strand
AATGGTGTTAGACTTGACAACTTTCTGGTGCGGGAGGTCATCGAAAGGGGAGTGCAGAGTTAGCGCGATATACTAGCGTGTCAACGGAACTTCCAAACGCCGACTTTCAATTGAGCCTCCAAATTTATAAACGCGTCATGAATGCATTGTCAGGGCCACTGAAAGAACAATAAATTCTCGAATCCTTGATACTCAAAACTTCTAAAGTCGACATTTTACAATGGCTTTATACTCCTCGATTCGACCCGTGTTTCTATCATCCCAACCTCCAGTCTACGATTTCCTTGCTCCAAGTCTCTTCAAGATATCCCGAGTAGCCTGTTCAGCTCGCCATATCTCAACAACCCCTCGACGCTTTGCACAATCCAATTCCAAAGATGCAGCAAGTAGTCCTCCTTCTGAAGCTCCACGGACTCCCAAGTCCGGAGCAGAAGCCGCCTTAAAGCCATCTGCTCCCTCCAAAGCTCTTACCCAAGCTCAACGAGACTTTCTTTCCAGTGCTGTAAGCAATTGTTCTTCAACTCCCTTTCTTTCCAATTCTAATGAAATGCAGTTACGAGTCAACCAAGCTGGCGAACTAGCAGCAACCCTAATCTACAAAGCCCAAACCCCCGTGGTCGTAGCCTCCCACCCGCATCTGCGCCCCCTGATGAAGCACATGTACGACCAAGAAGATGGGCACTTCATAACCTTCAACAGCCTACTAGCGCGGCACCGCGTGCGTCCCACCGCCATGTACCCGCTCTGGACCTTCGCAGCGTCGGCTTTAGGATGGGGTACTGCGATTATGGGGCGGGAGGCGGCAATGGCGTGTACAGAGGCTGTAGAAACGGAGATAGGGACGCATTATAATGAACAGGTTGGTGTCTTGCTGGAGATGGTTGCGAAGATGGAGGAGAGTGGGGAGGAGGTGGGGGAGGAGTTGAAGAGCTTGGTGGAGACGATTAGGAGGATTAGGGATGAGGAGCTGGAACACTTGGATCATGCGGTGGAGAATGATGCGCAGAAGGCGGTGCCGCATGAGCTGCTCACTGGAGTAATCCGGGCAGGGTGTAGGGGAGCCATTTGGGTGAGTGAACGAGTATAAAGGTACAAGTATCACATGGATGAGATGACAAGAAAAATCATTTCAATTGTAATGCATTGATGACTTTAGTTACATTTATCAATGGGAAGCAGGCAGGCAACGCTTCGCTATATGCAGAAAGTACCGAAGAACGCCCAGCCCCATGTCAATGCACCCACTCTCTCTACCTATGGTAATGTGTGATAATGATAACAAGAATATACAAGGCATGCATGGGCCGTTAGATGGTTAATTGCTGAACATGATATTAGCATACATTTTCTATCAGAGGAAGAGGAGGGGACTTACTAGATTTGCAAAGGTGCTACTTGGTCCACCTGGTAGAGCCAATTGGAATTCAGTTCTTCCTTGATCAGCCAATCATAAGGGAATAGAACAAGATGTCCTTGAACCATGCTTAGCAATTCCTCAACATCCTGTGAACTTAGGAGACCATCACTAGCAGCGAAGCCCCTTCTGCTGCCCTTCGTTGTCCCACGACGGCGCTTCTTCACAGAATTGTTGTTCGCGGGTGACGACTGCGTTGAAGAAGAAAATGTTGTTTTTCTTGTATTGGGCTCTGAAGCTTTTTCGGCATCCGTCGTTGGAGGAGCTAAGGTAGGATCCAAAGAAGGGAATGCTTCGGTTTCAGACGGTAAAGTTGGGAAAGGAGCATCTGCAGATGTGCGCATTGCAGCTTTCTCGTCACTCCCATCCAGCTGGCCGTTTAGTTGAGTTCCATGGGTGTCGACGGCATCGCGACGCTCGGCTTCCTTATTGGCTTTCTCTGCCCAATCTGCCGCTGTCCCAAGTGGGTGCTTGTTGTCACCTGCATCTAGCTTCTCCGCGATGCTGCTGAGTCCTTGTCCAACGGCACCTGCACCTGGCACTGATGTTACTGCTCCAGGAGGTCCGCTCTGCCCCGCCGATTCCTGTCCTTCGCGTTCTGTGCTTTTCACTCCGCTCTGGGACTGAGCAAATCTCTCGGCGTAGGCAACATACTGGGTGTATTCGCCCCAATTGGTGACTTCGCTATCCGGATTGCATCTGAAGACGCGTCTGAAAATTTTCGTGTTATTCTCTGCAACCCGACGCCAAGTATCTTCAAAGAAGGAGTCATTGAGCGGATCTCGCATGCAGTCCTTTGTTACTTGGGCGAGTTGAATATCTGCAGTTAATGGGTTGAAGGCCTTATGAGTGGCATTCCCATCATCGTCTAAGTGCACAGGCGGCCCGCCCATGTCAGTATCATCCGTGACGGGCAGAGCAGGCAGCTGGGATAACTGGGGAAGGCCCAATTGCTCCGTGGTCCTCCTAGGTAGACGGGGCAATGGGGGAAGGTCATCGTTACTAACGTCATGTCCGTCAAGTCCGTGGTGATGACGAGGTGGAGAGACACGAGTGTGAGGCTTTTTTGGATGGTTCACAGTTCCTTTGCCTTCTGGGGCGATATCTGTGACTAGCACTTCCCGGCCTCCATCTACAATCTGTGAGTCGCGTCCGCGTGCAATTCCACTTCCCTCAGCAGCCTTGAAGTTATCTGGGCCTTCGCCATCGACTTCCGCAGCATGGGCTTTGTTTCCAGTAACTCTTTTATCGCTAGTTACTTCTTTGTGTCTGTTGGGCTGAATATTAGGATTGCCTTCTTCTTCCCAATCAACATCATGGTTGAAGCTACGGCTGTGTTCTGCAAGGGAAATTCTTGCGGCTTGTGCAGGAGGTACTGGTTGTACGTTGGGCTTGACATGTTGCGGGTCGATATCATTATCTTCTCTATAGATATCGTTCATCTGACTTTGGTACTGTTCTTCTTTGTCAAGTTCAGCCCGTCGATCTTCTTCCATAATTTCGTCGACATCAAGCCCAAGATGCTCTCTCATTAAACGCATACGTAAAGTATGGGCGAATCGTCCTACAAGGTAAGGTTCGCCATCCATTGTTGACCAAAGCATATCGGTATCGCGAACCACAGCAGCACATTCTGAGTCCCTATCCCCGACCATGGATCTTTCGTTGATGTTGGCCGACCCAATTAATGCGATCCGATCGTCAACAATTATGACTTTGGCGTGTATGTATAACTGCTCAGTGACAATCGTCTTTTTCGGACCGATCCTACCCCATGATCGGAGACTGAAGAACTGAACATAATCTTCAGGCTCAATTCCCTGACTTCTCAGGCGTCCGAAAATGGAACTTTCACCTCGGCAGATACTGCGGAATTGACATTGCATGATCAGCCTCACACTTGTGCCTTCCGGTTCGTCTACTGTGTTTTGGAAGCCCGGCATTAGAGGAATGAGTACGATACACTTCCAGCTCTCGTTGTTTTGAAAGGCACGGACAGCACGCTCAACGATAGCATCACCAATCTGGTTGACAATTTTGACGTTCATTGTTTCGCAGCTGGTAATGAAGAACTGGTTTTCGATATACACAAGGTGCTCCGATTCTTCGATCATTTTGCAGTACGCGTTCATAATGCTAGTTTCCACCTCTGTCAGTCCCGTAGACCACTGTGCGGCTGTTCGTAGAATTTGTACTTCGCAAGTACCCGTGAGGCCCAGAGCCTCAAGGTCTGCTGGATTGTAGTCAGGTGGCGGAAGGAGAAAAGGCGTTGGTCTCGTGGTTGATTTCCCTCTGAGTATGTAATTCCATCTTTGGACAAAATGACGGGTCAAATCGCGTGCGGGCTGACCAACGACTTGCATGGACACATCATGCCAGGGCATTCTGGGAACTTTAGATCGATCATACATCTCAGCGTATGGCTCGTTCAGCTGGTAGAAATCCTGGACTCGAGGATTGGAATAGTCTTTTCCTGGCCACAGTTGACAGTGATCGGCATCCTTTGGTAGGTCTGACTGTTCAAATCCAGTTGGTTTGTCGTCGACAACTGAGTGTTGCGGAGTGTCCCATCGGCCAAAGCAAAGATCAATTCCACCTACAAAAGCAACGGTATGGTCAATTATACAGATCTTCTCGTGATGTGCATAGAAGAATTGGTTCTTCTTGTATTGATTGGGCGATCGTTGTATGAAAACGTTTGGGTGGAGGTCGAGCATGGAGAATTTGGTGAACTCAGAATCGATAGGGATGGCAGCCTCAACGTTTCGGTAGACGACAATGAAAATTTTTACACCTTCTCGGGCTTTTCTTTGGAGTAATCTGTCCAGGCGCCATTTTTGACTGATGGCTGCAGGTCTGCGCATATATAGCTGAGGACTAAGCCACCAATCGTGAATGTAGATAACGTCTTTGGCCATGTTTATGGCTCTCGAGACGTTCCACATGTAGTCTCTGCCATCGACAAGCCATTGCGCATATGCCCCGGTACGAACAGGACAGAAACTTCCAAAGCGATTTTCCCTCGCCCACGGTGTATTTTCCGCCATGTATCTCAGGGATTCTTCGAACTGCCTGAGTTGGCGCTCGTTCTTTGCTAAAAGCTTAATTTTGCGTTGCGTATTCTGCAACTTCAGACTGTGATGCTGTGGGTGTTTGGCAGAAGTTTCGGCTTTGGCTATAAGGTCTTTCCCACCCAGTTCGGTGAGCTTTCGTCGCTTTTTCTGTATCTCGAATTTGAAGTCTACCAGATACACGTCGTAAATATGCATATTCTCGGGCGAATCAACACAAACAACGTAGCTATGCCTTACTAGAAACCATTTCGGGGAATGTCGAGAGAAAAATTTTTTGGAGTGAGTACCCTTCGGATATCCAAGCCACTCGCGGACTGGAGGGCCAAATAGCCCTCCTTACCATGGTAGCTACCTTCGGCGGCCAAACGAACTCCCAGTGCAGATAGTTCCAAGAATCTACACAATCTATTGCTATCGGCTCGGAATATAAGCCACCGAATCATTGCTTGGAGATACTGTTCCAGCTTGCGTCGTTGTCTCTCGTTGTATATTTTTGTTCCTTGCCCGCCGATACCTGCCGCAGCTGCATCTGGTCCTGTGACTGTAGACTTTTTTCTTGAGCTGCTTAAAGAAGGCCGACGTTTCTTCTTTCTTCGCTCGGTCTCGCTATGCGTTGCCTCTCCTACAGTATCATCTGCTCGAGGGGCATCTCCTTCGTCCTCGTCACTGTCGCCCAATTCTCGCAAGCCTCGAAAGTAAGGGAATGCTGATTTTGGAAAACGTGGTTGCTTTGGCTTATGAACATTGCTGGTCTCGATGTATCTGTCTTTCCTGCCCTGGAGTTTGTACCGGATGTGCAGATTTGCAAAGTCTCGAAGTGATCGATGGATAATCCACTTCATTCTATTCAGGCCGCTACCGTATTCAAGTTCGATTCTGAAGACAAGATGTCGCTCATTTTCCGTATCATCCTTGTTGGGTTCGCTGTCAGTTATGCGCAACTTGAGCTGTTCAAGAAGAACTGGAATTCTTTTATTTCCGTGTTCATCCCTTTGGATCATGCTTGCAAACATGAGCGCAGCAGGAGCCCCAGCACGTAATTCTGCCATCAGCTCCGCCGATTTCAGATAATCAATTTTGTGCTCCTCCTTCTTTGCTGCTCCCAGAAGCTTTAGACCATGCTTTAGCATCCTCCAGCGTTGAGCTCCGAAAGTTGCTGCCCGCTCGCCTGCCCGTGGCCTAGGGGACGCATTTTCCCCCTCGCTCTGACCGCCTCCAAGTCCAGTAAGGGCGCGCCTGAAATTACTAGGTCTTCTGGATGTCGCAGTGCCGTCAAGATCGCCCGGTGTGTTTCCAGTGGGACTGCCCAGTCCACGAGACCCTGATAGCCATGAGCTTCCTCTTCTCCAAGCATTTGCATTTAATCTATCCCGCCCTTCCCCTTCAGATAAATGGCCCCGTTGCTCCACTGAACCATCTGTTGCTCTCCGAGGCAGGAAGCCAAATGGACGACTACTTCCACCAGGCGACTCTGCATTCAGTATGACCCGTGCTCTTGGTGTATTTGGAACCGTTTGGCTTTGACTACTACTTCCAAGCCTCCGCATTCGGCGTTTGCGTTTTGTCTTCTGTGCACTTGCTGCAGCATCCTCGTCCGCAGTCTCTTCTGCATCTGCATCGCTGTCTTCTTCTTGTAGTGTGTGTGGTAATCGAGTCGAACGTTCGATCGTTGGTGAACGTGGAGCAGATGCGGTGCCGTCCTCTGACGAGTTTGCAGGAACGCTCTGGCTCCGAGTATGTGTCTGTAACGAGCTCGTGGAAGCCAACGCCTTTAACTTTGACATTAAAGACGGCCCTCTGCGGTCCTTGGTAGTTGTTTCTCCATCTTCTTGGACACCCCATGAATCTTGTCTAGTGTGCCCAGGAGTCTCCGTCCCAAATTCCGATCTTACGAATTGTACACTTCGTCGGC
The DNA here is from genome assembly GCA_007825345.1 of Lachnellula suecica. Classification (NCBI taxonomy): domain Eukaryota; kingdom Fungi; phylum Ascomycota; class Leotiomycetes; order Helotiales; family Lachnaceae; genus Lachnellula; species Lachnellula suecica. Next base: position 3,812 of record QGMK01001414.1, on the reverse strand, counting down.
CGGGGGGTGTCGAAGTGCCTGTTGCTGCTGGTACGGGGGCATCTCTGGATGCTGTGGTGAGCTTCAGCGCTGATTGTCTTGGAGGAGATTGGGCGCTTTCGGGAGCAGAAATATTATGCGGTATGCCTCCATTCATGTAGTCCGAAGCTTCGACAGGAGACTTTTGCGTATTGTCGACAGGCGCTGGTTGCGCGAAGGGTTCAGAAGGTTCATCGGCATCCAACACCACGCGCAGATTCGATTGTCGTACAGTCGCAGACCCGTTCGCATGTGTATATAATGGTGACTCTGCCAGGGGCTTTCTCGTCATAGGTGAAATTGATCCATCATTGCGTTGTGCCATGCTTGCGTGTCCCTCCTATTCCAAGCCCCTTTCACCACGCGAAACCAGGGCGAACGTCGTCCTTTTAGGGCGGACCAGTTCTTCGAATTCTACACCGTCTACGTCGTGTTCATGGCGAGTAAAGCTGATTCCAAAAATATCCAAAGTCGCGCACACCGCTCTGGTTGACTCGCGGAGGTTTCGGGTTGGCGTTGGTGTTGACGAAGCTTCCGTGGCACCAACGATGGTACAGCTAATGCGTTTGGTGGAATTGGACTTGTCGCAAAGGGTGTAAGAGTTGTATTTTGAAGATCAGATGAATGCACCCATAGCGTAAGACACCCAAATGTGCGGGTATTTGCTGTAGTTGCTGGTGTTCAAGACAGTTAATTTCCCGGTGCACCTAATGACGTTGGGTGTAAACTTACTGTACCACAGTCAATACGCCTCGGTCGCGTCTGGCGATCGTGACTTCTTCCACCTTTAAGCTTAATCAACCGAATATAAATTCGGATTCTCTCATGAGGCAACGAATCTCTCTCAATCAGTAATTGCTACTCTGTTTTTTTTTCTCTTCTTAAGTCGTAATAATACGAATCCGTCTACCTTTTCCTCATTATGGCTACTCCGAACCCCCTCCAAGATTCTCACCCCTCCCATCCTCATGTCTCCATGAAGACTTTCTATATTGCCGGAATCATCACCGATGTCTATGGCCTCGATGAGATATCTCCATCCTGTAAATCAATCTCATGCCTGTGGCTTCTCCACCCGAGGCTTCAGGTAAAACAAACCATGGGAAGCGTTGCCGCCACATGCATCAGCGATTGGAATCAGCGCCCTGCAGGTGACCGCAAAGTTGGCCTGATAGCTGTGGCCTTCGACCAGCGAAATCACGGGTCGAGGGAGGTGAACGCACTAGGGAATGAGGCATGGAGAGGAGGAAACGAGACTCATGCACAGGATATGTTCAGGTATTTCTCTGTCCCGTGTTTGATACTTGGCTCTGACTGGTGTCAGTATCTTCAATGGCACCGCTCTTGATACTAGCCTCTTGATCGATCATCTGGGCTCGTACATTTTCAATGGCCCAAATGAGCCATCGATTGAGCAACATTTAGTTATGGGGATCTCATTGGGTGGGCATTCTGCTTGGCAAGTGCTTTTCAACGACCCAAGAGTTACGGCTGGTGTTGTGATAATTGGCTGTCCAGACTACATGAGTAAGTTTTTTAATTCTACTCCACGCTTTGAAATTTGAAGCCCGTCTGGGGTTTCTGTTATATCATTTGTCACAATGAAGGCGGGTCAAGTGACTTGTCTCCTCCTCATCTTCCTCCATCACTGACCTTCAAAACAGGAGTAATGAGTGACCGCGCTCGTCTGACCAAGCTCCAAACTTATACCTCATCAAACGGTGCAAAATTTCTCGGCAGCAAAGACTTTCCCCACGCCCTCGTCGCCAGCTGCAAAAAGTGGGATCCCAAAGGAATTCTATTCGGAACCTCGGAGGTCACGTCTGGCCCATCTGAAGATATCCGGGGTCTTCTTAACTCCAAGATCAAAGGAAAACGTATCCTTGTCTGCTCTGGTGGTGCTGACAAACTGGTTCCTTATCATTGTTCTGAGCCCTTCTTGAACTTTCTTAAGGATGCTACAGAAGGCTGGTACAAGGATGGAGGTGTCTATCTTGAGGATAATGTCTACGCCGGGGTCGGGCATGCATACAGTGAGGGAATGGTGAAGGACACTACAAGATTTGTCTCTGATACGTTGGCCGGTAGTTCGAGACCAACGTCAAACCTATAGTCAATTCTAACACTACCGTAATTATCCGAAAATAAGACTATAACAAAGTCTCATATCTTGCGAGACATTTACATGGTCTTATTTTCAAGTTAATGCGGTAGGAAATTTGTCTTTCATATGTTCTTCTGTTCTTGCTATCAATACAAAAGGTGATGATGCGGGCTAATCATCCTTTCAAGAGCCGGCACTGCTTCATGGTACTAGGTAACGGATCTATTGGTAAAACATAGAACGTTGATGATCTGTATCGTCTGGTTAATAGTTGCAAAGTAGGCGTGGGAATAATATCCCAAAAGCAGTGAGACATTAAAAAGGAGGGAACTTACTAGTTTGCCGTCCACTTTTCAAGAAAGCAATTCCAGCGGTGTTCGTCCTCAACGTACCAGAAAACATCAGTAGGCTTCCAGAACGCTAGCCAGGCAGTATGGTTCGACACTCTCAAAGGGTCGTCGAAAATTATCCCTCTGGCCTCTACGTACCAGCTCAAACCTCGCCCAAAAGGTCGTGGAAGCCGACGCCACGTTATCATAAAATCTTTCCACCGATCTTCTAGGCCAGCTCGCCTGTACTGATATTTGACCTCCCTGCCGTGAAGGCCCGGCTTTCCGTATCGATCCGTATTGAGGAAAACGGGCGGAACTGTCAATAACTCGTCAGTTTTAATGTCTCACACCCTCTGAGACATTTAAAAGCAGGGTTTTGGCAGGCAGACTCGTCTCGGATATACATACCATAAACGCATTGTGGGCGGCAAAAGGTGCCTCGAGGACGCAGCTGGGGAACATACTCGTACTTTGCGCCGATCCAATCTTTTAAGAGCTGGTGGAGGTGAACCACTGTATTATTATTGACTTTCGTGGCGCAGGTAAGCCGTATTGGTGACGGGTAGACGTCCTTGAAGAGCATATAATAGAACCGGCAAGTGACGCCAAAGCAGGCTGCAGTGGTATTGTCCATACTCTCAAATATAGCGAGAATGCTTTCCACAGCAATAGTATGGATGCTTGCTCGAGGCTCGGTGCTTTCGTCTTCCATGGCAACATCTGTCATCTCCGCGGAAGGCCTGCCGAAATACTCGGGTGCTATTGGTAGGTGAGATACTCGAATGAATGCTGAGTAGGACAATATGCTAAGTTCCAAAAATTGATTGAGGATTGGAAGTTCAAGAATGCAACGTTGTTGGTGATGATGAAAAGTTCTAGGAGGCAACGCTGGGTGCGAAGTCATCTTGAACGAAGGTAATACATCCTGAGGAAGGAGCGTTGTTGCGACGTCAATGCTCGACGACAAGTGTTTGCTCTTGCCCTTTCGTGGTGCCCTTGAGGCGTAGGCCCACCATGGTCTGGAAGGTGCTTGTTGCGGAGCTCTTGCTGAGCTGAGGAGTATTTCGGACGGCTGACCCAATGTTTCTTTCAACAATCTTTCTCCCAAGGCTGTTTCCCATCCACTGAGATTTCCTCCACAGCCTCGCCGTCCTTCACGATTTGACTCTTCACTCCGCTCCTTCCCCTCTCCTCCTCACTCTCGAAGAACAACTGCCCCATCCTCCATGGGTTTCTTCCCTTCCTCTTTCCCCTCAATCTCTCTTCTCCCCCAGTCATATCAGCTTTCCACTCCTTGAACCCCCTCTCGTGTTCACCGCTCCTCACTTCTTCGTCCCTTCCCGCATCAAAGTCGGCAT
>QGMK01001413.1:0-10217 GCA_007825345.1 Lachnellula suecica | reverse complement strand
AGGAGAAGCAGAAACGAGAACGGCAAGCAGGGGAGGTTGAGGAGTTTGGCCGGCGCAAAGGAGACTAAGTAGCAGCAAAGTGTTGGGAGTCAAGATCATGAGATGGCAAGGGTGTGATAGATCTGCTCGTGGGGTAGTTATGATGAAGAAGGCAATATTGGTAGAGTATCAAGAGAATTGATCACTGATCATACATTAAGTCACGGATGGCACAAAGGGAAGACAGGTTTTCATGGCGGATGCAAAGATTTTCATTCATTGCTTGCTTGCTTTTGCTTCATCTATCTACAACAGCTCATTGACTGCTGAAAATACGAAACGCAAATGCACCCATATCCCATTGCACCCCAGAAACCCAGCGAAGTCGTGATCCAGCTTTGAGCCGGCGTTTACTTGAGAGGAATGAAACGCGAAGAGTGGGTGGCACCGATACCGGGTCTTCCGTGCTTGACTGGGTGGCTATATAATATTAGCACCATACTTCATCCATTAAGTTGGGCAAAAGGGACGTACTAAGAGATAGAGAATTCTCCCAAATAGTGACCAACCATCTCGGGCTTGATCTCAACCTGGTTGAACTCCTTGCCAGAGTAGATGCCGATGACGCTGCCAATCATCTCGGGCACGACAATCATGTTACGCAGGTGCGTCTTGACCAGGTCGGGCTTCTCGTTGGGCTTGGCCTCCTGCTTCGCCTTGCGCAGCTTCTTGATCAGGCCCATCGGCTTGCGCTTGAGACCGCGGTTGAACCGGCGACGAGCGCGTGCGTGAACCACATCGCGGAGTTGGTCCGAGGACAGGTCCAGGAGTCTGCGAATGGAGGGTTAGCTTTTGTACGCGTGGTAGAAAAGATCCCCTTTGCATTCTTTATGTGCGGAGGTTGTGTGTGCGGACATACTGGTCGAGGTCGATGCCACGGTAGGAGAATTTTCTGAACGCTCTCTTCTTCTTGATCTCGGCGGCTGCCTCGGCGTCTGTATGGAGAAGAATTGTTAGCATTGGTATTTTTCTCCGTTGGCGAGCGAGAATCCGTTTGTGGGCGCTCGCGGAGCTCGCAGACGACGTGGAGGGGATTTTTTTTTAACATACCGTACTCGTCGGCCATATTCAGATGGTATTTGGCGTATGGATCGTTTTTCGAGGTGGTCGAAAAAGAAGATCAATGTCGGCTTGAAGGTGAAATATTCAGAGTCTCGACATCGTGGGATAGATTTTACGCCTAGTACTAGTCTGGCCTATGCACGTGATTTAGCGCCGATTTTCTCGGTAGGGTTTCAACCCCAATCGTAATCATCATCAGGGAAGAGTCAAAGCGAAGTCGAAAGTCTTGGTGAATTGCAAAGTACGGACGTTTATAATGTTCCACGATGAGTGAGACAATAAAAAGGGAGGTATAGTGGGTTATAGTTGGGATTTTCTCTTCTCAATTGTAGACTTCAAGAGAGTACATCGATTAAGTTCTCGGCTCCTGTTCGGAATTTCGCTATGTCACTTCAATTACTTAGATGGAACATTGTGCCTTTTGGATTTCTATACCTTTCTATGCCACTGTTTTGCATGCCTTTCGGTACATCAAATAACAGGTTAGTACATGTGCAGAATTGTATGTTGATCATTAAGCTGCAGAATGTCTCACATGAAGTCAGTAATTTGTGTATAGATACGACACCCCAACACAGCAATGACTCCCTGTACATAGGTCACAAAGCCAATTAATGGTGGAAGAAGCACGTCTGTATTGCGCTACCTAGCATGCATAACTGGTCATCCAACGTAAAAGATCCGCGTACGCACAATCCCATCCCTGGACCCCCAAGCCATACACCCGACAGACACAGCGCGCACAACCCCTTCCAGAAGCCCCGTCCACTTGTATTCGCAGAGAGAGAGCATCGAATCGGTCGTTCTGTGCAGTAACTGCTTAGTCGAAAAGACCGAAGCCCATATCCTCGTCGGACTCTTCCTTCTCTGCAAAGACACCAAACGTCAGCAAGAGTTCCGTAATCTGTAGTTGGGAGCTGCGATGATAACGTACCCTCTTCTTTCTTCTCCTCTTCCTTCTCCTCGGCGGCTCCTCCAGCGGCAGCACCGCCAGCAGCGGGAGCGGCACCTCCGGCACCTCCAGATGGGACGGATGCGAGCTTGCTTGAGCCCTCGGAGATCAACTAATAATCTTGTTAACCCACATTCCATTTTATCCCGCCTTTACGTTTCTGTGGACTGTAGCATACCTCTTGGAGATCCTTGCCCTTGAGCTCGGAGATGAGGGTGTTAAGACGCTCGTCATCAGCCTCGATTCCGACGGACTCGAGAACAGTCTTAACGTCGCTGGCAGAAGGCGTGGAGTTGCCACCCAGGGACAGGAGGAGGTAGGCTGCGAGGTGCTTCATGTTGTTGGCTGGAGGGCAATACTGTCAGTTTTGTTTCGCAGACGTAATTATTTTCCCCTCGTGTTGAGATGCGCAATCGCTGCAAAGGTAAGGGGAGAAGAGGAGGCCTTACTTTGAGATTGTTTTTCGGGGAAGAACAGGGAGGATCAATCAATTTAACCGCAGTTGGGCGGAGACTGAAACTTTTCCGGTTCGTGGAAGTTGTAGATTTCTGGTGATTGACTGGATCTTGAATTCTTAAAAGTTCGCGGGCGTTGGTGCGCAAGGTGTGCCGAATAAGCGAGGGCAATTAGCGTCAACTTCGGCGTGAGTCACGTGAATGAGTATGACGGGGACGGCGAAAGTTTTATCTATCTGGCTGGAGTAGAGTGTTATTACAAATAGTTTACGTTACGAGCCTTGAATCTTGTGGTTTAAATGTATCTATTGGTATGAGGTGCTAAAATGAAGTTGTTATATCCCACCAGCCGCCAACTCCAATGCTATGCTACCCATGCTGTGCTATGCTATGCTACCGCGAAATGCTGAGACGAGCCTGGGTTTAATTGTTGCAAATCAAGATTCTACCAATAAGATTCAGTCTTGATCTTAGATCGTAGTGCAATATGTTCATCCTAGAAAACTGTGAGCCAAAACCCTCAAACTCAGTAGAATCAACTCACCTCCGCCTTCCGCTTTCCAAGAACAGGTTCAGGAGTGCCCCTCCTAATCTGGGCATTACTAACATCATTCGTTGCCTCTGCATAACAGCTGGCATGATATATCCTTTCGCCAACGTTCTTGGCGTCCATCCAGACGAACTCCTGAGCTTCATCAAGCCACTTCATCTCGAACTTCTCTTGGCATATGGGGCAAAGGCTACTGGCATGTGCAGGATCATCTGGCACGGGCAGATACTGCAATTTAGGCTTGCTAGCTACGCTGGAGCTAGCACCACCCAAGCCGTTTGTGTTGTCGCCGTCGGTTGCATTCTGGTCACCTTCCAACTCCCGAGACCTGATCCAATCCTGTGCCGTGTAAGTTTATGAGATAAGACAGCAGTAGTGAAATACTTACCAGTTCATCAACATACCAACTCCGATGTTGGCCTCTCTTCTCAGCTTCGGCCATTCGCTGATGGACTCGAAAGTGCCAATCCATGTGCGCTTGTTTCTTCTTCTTGCCCTCTGCGTCAGACTGGAAGCGTCTGCCGCATTGCGTACAAGGTGCGCCAAGCTTCTCATAAAGACTTGCAATGAGGTGTGGTCGGGGTCTATTGCTGTCAGTGGGGATGAAGAAGCAAAGAGCGGGGAACTGCTTACATTTTCAAAGAAGTTGTCTTCAGCACCACATCATTCGGTATCTCCCCTAATGGAGTTCTAGTGGGCATTGGAGGTGTGTTCATAAATGGAGGGGGAAACCCAGAGGAAATGTTTGCTGGTAAGGAGCTGAGAGGAGTTGGTGTACTTGAAACCGGTGCTCCTGGGAGCATACCAGCAGCTCGTAGCCTTTCAAGTAATGAGTTTGGATCTGGAACAGGCGTGGAAGATGCCGCAGGTGGAGGAGGATTGTATGGAGCTTGAGGAGCTATTTGCGGCGATCGAATCTGGGTAGGAGGTGTCGGCTGAGGAGTCGCTGATTGTCTAGCTAGCAAAGCCGCAAGTGCACCAGGTCCTAAGAGCGAGCTGAGAGAGTTTTGTTGGGGAGGCTGAGAAGGAGCTGCTGCCACAGGGGTAGGAGGTTTGGGCGCAGCTTTAGGCGTTGCTTTAGAGGCTTCAGAAAGTTGTGCAACTTGGATTTTAATGAGAGCTATTTGATCTGGCGGCAGTTTCTGACTCTGCAATATAGTTTGTAGGTCAAGCAGCGCCTTTAATCGGGTTTGAATACTGCCATCCCACGGATTTTGAGCAAAGTCTGCTTTGGACACTGTGATAAGGTTTGCAATATCACTGTTCAGTACATCTATGCTATTTTCAGGAGCACTATATCCTTGCTGCAGTTGAGACTTTTGCCATGATGGCGCACTTGCAGTCTGCTGAGGGTACTGTTGAGATGGCGGCCGCTGTTAATTGTTAATATGAGCATGAGAAGAACGGAGTCATTACTTACAGGAGGTAGTCCGTATGGCTGGTGGCCATTCGGTTGGTTGGAGTAATGTTGGCCATTCGTGGGCGGAGGATACTGCTGTGGGGGGTAACCTGAGTTATATCCTTGGGCAGGAGGTGGCGGCTGCCGGTATGTATTTGGCGGAGTTGGAGTTTCACGGTACGGAGCAGGAGATGGACCCGGACGGCCGCGACCCAAAATTTGTTGCTGACTTCTCGTGTGTTCCTGGTGTGCCTGGATTGCAGATGTTCTCGCCTTAATCAACGCATTTTCAATGGGGCTCGTAACGTCCCGTGGGAAGACTGGGCGTGTGTCTAGCGCTCCAGGTACTGGTTCCTTCCAAGTCTTTAACATTTCATCCATCTTCCTCCTTACGCTGTTATCCACCAGAGCATATGCTTCCATAAAAGTCGAGTAGAGTCCTCGAGAGAGGAAAATGGTGTAAGGCGTCCCGACATTCTTGACGACAGAATCCAGCACGTAGAAAGCTGGGAGCTTCTTTTGGGACGAGGTCTAACAAATTGTAAGTGAATGATCAAATGTGCAAGACAAACATTACGACGGCATATGGAGGCAGCTCTAATTTAAAATAAAAACAAATTTATCCTACCTGTTTGATATGGCTCTTCAAGGCCTCGGAAATGGCGAGAGCGTGCTCTGTATTCTCCCTTGCAATGACGGTTAGATTGCTAATCTCATATCGTGAATTCATGGTCAGGTCTTCAAGAGCTCTCTTGTAATCCTCCGCAACATCATCAGCATGCTCGGAAGTCATGATGGGCTAATGGAAAGCCAAAAAAGAGTGGGAATGCTTGTGATGGAAGGCTTGTCTGGGCAAAGGCCAAGGGCTTCCTCAATGAAAATGGCTTTGTCTCTCAAGAGCGGACCACCAAGCTTCAAGGAGCGTCTGAAGAGAGCTTTTCAAGTGCAGCTAACTAGATCCATGCAAAGGCATTCACGAAGGAGAACAAGATGTGTGTATTTTGATGACTGCCAATCCACCCGACGGCCGCTGTGCCTTCAACTCTTTCTTCTTTTGCCAACCAGTCCAGCCCTCCGCTGGCTGTTGCCCAATTTCCTGTGCACGCCCCAGTTCCCCGATGTAAAAGAAGCTCGCAGTTCAAAGTTGTAAGTCGTTCAGTCGAAAGAAATGCCGATAGTCGCTGCGGCGGTCTGTAGCTGCGATGCGCGGGAGATGGGGAATGATATGGAGATGGCGATGTCGAGTTGGTTGTTGAAAGGAAGGACTGTCGATGTCGTGGATGATGAAAGGCGAGGTCGCAGCAGGCTGTTTCCAGAAGTCGATGACTAATCCTCCCTAGCCTTGTCGCTGCATTGCTCCCGAGTCATGTGAATGGACCGACCCCAGTTCCGCAGGGCGGTACGAGTAGTCAATTGCCGTTTCACGCTTCAAGACAAAGACAAGGATAGCGCTTCTACAACTTTACAACTCAAATTCCAAGCATCCCAAGAATCAAAATACACGCACCACAAAAATGAAGCTCACCCTCTTCGCTATCCTCGCATTAGCCACGGTTGTTCTCAGCGCAGCCAAGCCACAAAAAGCCGTCATTGTCTCGTATCCGGATGATACTCCAGACAGCGTCATTAACTCAGCAATGGACGCCATCAAGACGGCTGGCGGGATGATCACCCATGAATACAAGCTTATCAAGTGAGTAGTAGCTACCTCCTTTGCACCGTAACAGTTCCTGACATGTGGTAGGGGATTTGCTGCGACAGCGCCTGCGAAAGCGCTCGAGATGGTCCAGACGATGGGCAACGATTACCACGCAGTCATCGAAGAAGACCAAATTGCATCCATCAATAACTAAGGGGCAAAGAAAGGATATATCCCGGAGCACGCATGCCACGTGGTTGAAATTGTATACCGGAGTTGCGGAAACAGGTCAATGTCTACATGGGTTAAGAGGAGGTTACCAGGCGCATGGCTTTATATTAGGTTGGAAACCAGGACGGCGCATAGGCAGCATGGCATACAAGAATGCAAGCCACAGAATTATACATTCGATTGTTTTACGGCGCAGATGACACTGTGTTGTGTCAACTGTGCAGTGTGATCACTCGGTTTGCTTTAGTACTTTCCGAAGTGTTCTGCTACGGCTGCTCCAACTTTCTCTATCTCAGATCTTCATAAGCTCACAGCTGAACATGTGAGTTTCCTGGGAAAGGCTGCTTTTGAAATGCCAAAGGCTTCTCTATAGATTGTATTCCGGCAGCCGCATTGTGCCAAGGGCAACGCGTGATGTCATCCAGCATAATTGTTCAAACCGCTGGATGAAGAAATAAACCCCTTTATTAAGATTCTGGAGAAAAAACTGAGCTTTTGACCTAAATAATCTCCTGCCATAATATATTGTGATGCTAAAGTGGACCGCGGGTGATAAAGGGGCTGTTATAAATAGCCGGATCGCGTCGTACGTCGATCGCGACAATAAAGTTAGCGACTCGGACCTGGAGCGTGAACAATGAAACAGTTTGGCATAAAGTAAATGCGATACAAGGCCCGCCCCACCCTCCAAAATGCCATACGACTTTGGAAACCTATTTACGAGAATACCTGGATTACAGAGCACCTCTCCTCCTCTATTTTAATCCTCGACAGCGCTTTCGAAGAATCCTGGTGATCAACTATGCCTCACAGTCGAACTGCAGGCGCCGCTCTCCTGAAATGGGTATTATTCCTTTCACGGTAGCCTTTTAGAGCTCAAGAGCTTTTCTGACCATGTTCGCAGGTGAACTCGTTTCCACTGGACACGAGTGTCGAGTCTCTGGAACTGACCGATGGTTGGGTCCTGTCGAAGATGCTTGGTGGGTGCAACACGAGAATCATTTGTCCCATCCCCTTACTTTTGACCTTGTTACTAACCCAAACTTTTTGCAGAGGACCTCGATCCGGCATACACCGTTGACGATTTCAAGAAAACGACCCCTTCGAGGAAGTGGCTGGCGAAGAAGAGCAGCCTCGAGGCAGTCTACAAATCCCTACTACGATATATCCGCCTACAATGCGTCGAACTAGATCCTATTGCGCTGGAAGACCCGGTAGATTTCAATGCTATAGCAGAGCACGATGATGCGGAACAAACACTCAAGGTAGCTACTCACGCAGCAAAACTCGAATTCGGCCTCACTGACATCTCGTTCCAGCTCCTCACCATATTTCTTTTAGCAGCTGTCCACGGCCCCTCTAAGGAGAAATATGTCGCAACAATCACGAAGCTCGATTTGGATTCGCAAACTGAGATTGCCGCCATTATACAAAAGGCAAAGCCCAAGGACCCTGTGTTGAATGCACTAGCTAATATTTCAATCAGATCCAACATGAACAGGAAGATACCGAAACAAATGTCGTCGACGAGGAGCTCCCCCCCAAAATAACTCAAGATGTCCAGCTTGCTCTCGAAGAGGAGCATGCCAAACTTCTCACAAACTTCAACGAACTAAAGAAGAGACACGCTGATTACATTACTCGATTTAGACGTTTGGGGGAGAGTCATGCAGAGCTACAGGAGCATAGCAGCGAGATAGAGAGCCAGCTGCGGACTCTCCAGGCCTCTGATAATAACGATACAACGGACTATATCAAGGAACTGAATTCTCAGATTCAAGAAGCTAATGAACTGATTGCAAATCAGGAACAGCAAGCAGAAACCGACCGAGTCACCAAGGATAGGCAAGAGAGGGAGCTCCATACTCTGCGGCCATTAAAACAAAAGCTCGTCGACACTGAGGACATGGTCAATGAGCTAAAGGCCGAGAACACGACCCTGGCCCGGAAAGCGAACAAGGTGGACCACTACCAGAAGAAACTCGAAAATTTACAGAATATCGAGAAGGAAAATGTCCATTTGCGGGAGCAAATCGAGACGCTGGAGCTCAACATGAGAGAATTTGACAAAATCAACCATGACAAGTTGAGAATGGAGACGACCATAAGAGAGGTCAGGATCTTAACAGCTAACCTCGAGACCGAAAACGTCGAATTGATCCAGAGCAAAATCCGTCTTGAGAGGCAGATTAAGGATCGGGATATTCAGATACAGAAATTTCTCGAAAGGCAGCAACATGATGAGAGGTTCATCAAGGACTTGCAAGAGAATAACGGGGATATGCCACAAAACGAAGATCCTCCTTCTCCATCAAACCCCAAATTGACTCTTGAACAAGAGCTTGAACAGAGCGGAGACCCTACACCAAATTACAGCCTTGAGATCTCACGACTGAGGGCCGAAAATCAAGTCCTCAAGAGTAGCGCAGGTGGAACCTCAAACGCCGACCTGCGAATAGAACTCGAAGAGTCGGATAGGTTACGGAAGAGACTGGTAGAAAATTTCCAAGAGCTCACGGAGAAATACGCAATTTCGGAGCAGCAGTTGAATGCAGCACTTAGCAGCTCTACAGGCGAAAAGTTAGTCAAAAATTTCGACTTTGTTTTACAACTTAACCCATCATATCGGATTCTTACAGACGATTTTTACAGGGACAAAGCTTTTAGCAACCTCCAAAAGCTCCATTTAGAAACCATTGCGGAGCTTTCTTCGACCAAATCCAAGCTCAAAGAAACCCAGACAGAACTCGCGGTTCGAGGACGGGAATTACTGACTGTAAAAGCTGACCGTAAGCTACCCGACCCTTTCAAGTTCGAAGCCCTGCTAACATACAAATAGTGGAAGCCGTCAACCGAGAAGAGATCAACGCCTTGGAAGTCCTCAAGGAAACAAACGAGATCGTTACCTCCTCCCTGCAAAACGATTTGCTTGTTCTCCAGCAAGACCACAAAAACGTTACCACTGATTTTGAGCAGCAGAAGACGCACCTGCTAGAAACCTTGTTGGCTAAAGAGCAATTGATGAAAGATCTTGCCAACGCGAAAGAAAAGGGAGTCGCTGGTGGCGGCGATACTCAGCTCGACGAGCAAGAGAAAGCGGAACTACGGAAATCGGCAGAGGTAAGCAATCTTCAATCGGTCCTAGAATCTAGAAAGAAGCAACACCCGCATAAGTTTCTCAAGAAGTTCCGTCTGAAATTACTCCCACACAACCCATATAAGCCCAAGCCAGGAAGTTCCCGGGCGTCTGTTTTCCCAACAGACGCAGACACAATAGCAGAACTAGGGTACAAGCGTGCTGTCATTCAAGCAGTTGCAGAAGCAGAAGCAAAAGCAAAAGCAGAATTGGCTGCCGAACGTGCTGCAATCGGAAGAGGAGCTCCCCAACTTCCACCCCTCATTTCCCCTAGCAGATAGCCTCTTCCTATGTCTCCAATCTGGGTCTTACAACGCAGCAACTCCAACTGATACCTCCGCAGCAACTTCAGAAACAGGATCAAGTCATCCAAGACCTCCAACGTCGCCTCAAGATAGCCGAAGAAAGCACCCCAGATGCGCAAAAGGTACCGTGTCGAATTCTCCTTTCTCTCTCATGCGAACAGCCACATAACTATAAAATTAATTCACATCATTCCCTTCTCTTAAACACAACTCCTTCTCACTGTCCTGAGTGAAACGCTACTTGGCCCGGAGCAACCACTGATTTTTGATGTGAAGGCGGCCCAAGACTCCATGATCAAGAACCTGACGCGCGAGAACGCCCTCATCGCCAGCGCCTGGTACGACCTCACGGGCCGGCTGCAGAGCAACCACGTCGTGCTGCAGCGCCGCCAGGATGCGCCGAAGAGCTGGCTTAATAAGCAGCGCCAGATGGTGAACGCTACGCCTAG
>QGMK01001412.1:0-10246 GCA_007825345.1 Lachnellula suecica | reverse complement strand
GCGGTGGGGAAATATGTCGTTACATTGTAAGATTTTGATAAGATGGAGAGGAATGTCGATCGTTCAAAAGTTTGTTGTAAATGTGGTATGGTCTAGAATATAATTCGCTATCGGATGCGACACTGTCTGCTCTCACTTTCTCCACATATCTCGATCTGCTTCATTCCTCTCGATGCACTTCAGGGCCAAAGCCGTACTCAAACCCCTGTTTCCCACCACCGTACCTGACGACGGCATCCTATACAGCTCGCCCTGACCCCAACCCCCATGCAACTCTTGCATGCCCATCAGCCTCACGAAATCGGCCTGACATTCCACACCCATCAGTTGACAGGCAGAAACCCGCATTGCCATACCCAACGCATCTCCAAATGCCCCTTTGCTCTCCTCGAGCCTCTTTCTCAGTATGGGGACTAGGTCCTGGTAGTCCTTGGGGTGGACGGTGACGGTGGGACTAGGATGAGCAGACGCGCAAGGTAAAATAAGAACAGCTCTCGGATCCGTGGATATGGTATTGTGTTCCTTCCGTATATGCGCGGTAGAAGAGATTGGATCTCACCCATTTTAACGCAGGCAGTACGTCAAGAAGACGTCCGTTCTGGGCAAATGGTACGAGGATGCTTACTGCGACGCCTGGGCAGAGGCGGGGTCGAGAATGGTCAAAGTAAACCTGGATGGTCAGGTACGTTTGAATAAGCTCTTGAGACTTGAGAGAAGAAGATCATTTTCCGAGAAGAAAGTCCATTTCAGGATTAACAAATAAGAGGGGTTCCATACCTGCAAGCGTCCATCTGAGTTTACATACTTGAGCATTTCATTCAAGATGGAATGAAGCGTCGAGGAATCGTAAGGGAGGACAGACAATGCCACGGCAGTGGTATCCAAATTATCTGGATAGTATTTGGCACTCGTAAAAGAGATAATTTGAGACTTGCTTAAGAACATTTCCTGGTTCGTGTCTCATTAAAACTCCGCGAAGCAAGAGGGGGCACTCGTACACTAACCAGTGAAGAAGTTCCAAAGTCCTTCGGGCGAATCCAGGGTGACGAGAGTCCTAAGTACATGAGCCGATCAGAACTGTCCAAGCGATACGTCTGAACTCAGACTTACTTGTTTTGTGTGGCCTCGAGAATGAGCAGCTGGGACCAATTCTCGAAGTAACATTCTTGACTGCCCAAAGTGGTGTTCACCAAGCTTTTAGTATTTGCTTGGAGCCATCTTTGCCCTCTGGTGAAACTGTTCGGTTTCCTTAGTTGACTTGTGATGAATAGCAGCTAGTCCCAGAGAGCGTGCCGATTTGTCATTTTCGGCTGTGTTGTCTACGAAATCTGCTTCGTGAGGCGAAATATCCAGGGTCGAAAGAACGTGCTCATAGAACCTTAGATCAGGCTTTCTCAGTCCAAGTTCGCCCGACAGATAAATGTCATCAAAATAGTGTTTGAAATTCAGCTTATGATCCAGAACAGCGAATCCTTGAATTGAAATGTTTGACATGGCAATTAGCGACAAATCTCCCGTGTTGGCCTTTAGGTGTTGGATGGTTGCGACAAAACCCTGATCCAACTGAATTGTAGTCGCCGCTGCTTGCACTGCAGAATAAATATCCTCTGTCCTGAATCCAAAGTGCTCTCCAAGCTTGACATAACACTCCTCTTGTGATGAGGCACCGCGTTCGTAGTCAGACTATATCGGAGATTTGACGAAGCCCTTGAAGGCCGTCGTAGGAATATCTTGCCCTTCAACTGGCGACCAGTTGTAGACGACGCCGCACAAATCGAGGATGAGTTTTGTTTTTCCGGCCATGATAGTATAATAAGGAGAATTGTTCGGGTTGTTTGGAATTTGGCCTTCGAGACAGTACTTATATTTTCTTGCAGGGGCAAAAGCTGCCTTGAATATTAGCATACTAACCAAATGCAGACTATAGACGTCGAATCATTGCTGTGAATATATGCAACTATAAATATATTTTAACTAATCATATTTAGATGTAATAAGCATATTAGAATTGAATTAGAAAATGTTGTAAAAGATTGTTATTATTTGGATTTTGTTTATTAGAGGAAATACTTATTCTTTCCTGTAGGGGCAATAGCTGCCATGATTCTCAGTATGATGCCCAAATGCAGATCACAAAGCTCGAGTCATTGCGGTTAAAGTGTGCAACTATGAATGTATTTTGACACATCACATTTAGATGCAGTGGGCTCATTGGCAATGAATTAGAAATGCTGCAAAGAATCGTTGATGCGTCATCGATACGTATGCAGCAAGCCACGATGAGGATGGTGGTTTCTCTGACCCGAGTTTAAAGCTATGGTGCCCAAGTATGAATCAGACTATCTGGCACATTCATACAGGTTGTCTATGAAGTACCCCGGGGGTGGCTAAAGATAATATTCTACGTGGGATTGTGTCGGTCGCCGAGGTCGCCACAGAAAGAAGCAATCCCACACATCCACTAATCCGTCAGGTATCGTGGTGCAGGATTCTTGTCTACATGTTCCGCAACTTCCTTTGTACTGAATATACGAATTTGGTTTCAATCATGCTAAAAGGGTGGATTTCAATGCGTCTTTGGAAGTAGAATATCTTTCAAGTTCAAAAGAAGGTGGTTAGCGCGAAGCCTGCTTTTGGTGGCATCGGATTGCAAAGAGTTCTTACCAAGACCTCAGATTCAAGGGGACTCAAGCTAACCTAGAATTCTAAAGTCTTTCGTTCTGATCGTATTTTCAGATCTTATACGCAAACATTCACAGATGAAACCAAGTGGATAATGGAATAGGGGTTCGCTTGGCTATGTAAGTTCGGCACGTGACTATCCTTGCAGGAGATTCTCGTTCTCAGCAAACTAATAAATGGGGAAAGCCCGCGGGGGTAGCTAGTACGCATCATTGAAAGGTGGAAAGTTCATTGTCTTTCCGTTCCCATTCACGGGTCCGAATCCTGAACTTGGCTCGTGGTGGACAGAAAAAGCGATACTTAAACAATGCCAATACTCTTTCCCTTGCGCTTTTCCCCAGCCAATTATATAACGCAATAATAATTAATTGAACAAAACAATCAGGGAAGTTGCACTTTTAATGTCTCACACGCCGTAGATCAATTAAAACATCCCGAATCGTAGTTTTGTAGCAATTTTTGGTGTCGCTTTTTTCGTCTACCGCGAGCTTGGTAAACCAGAAGATTAGCAGTCGCATACTAATTTTAGGGAACACTACCCAACAGAAATTACGACACACACAAAATTGTCCAGGTTTTAATTTTTGCGATCTGGCACTCATAAAGCTGCATCGAGATACAGTACGTACATGATGATGTCCTTGATTCGAGTGGAAATGGCCAACTGATGTGACCACTAGGCGTTCGCAACTTCCTCCTAGAGGATCTCACGGCATCATGAACATACCTGCTGAGGCCAATCCTTCTCCACCATCTCAAAATAGACACGACCAAACAGCTTCTCCTACAGCGACAATATCATCAAGTGGCAGCAAAATCCTGGATTGTCCCCGCTGTAAACTCCGAGATCTCCCGCCTGAAGTACGACTCTTAGTTTTTCAAACTGCACTGGCATCGACATGGAATGGAATTTCTCCACCGCTACTCAAAGTCCTGAGGGGTTCTAAATATAACAAAGACATTTATTTGGAAGCTTTAGAAGCCTTTAATTTGAGCAACAACTTTAACCTCAACCGCCGCACTTATAATCACTTTGAGAACATGGAAGATCGTATCATTGAGAAAATCAGATATTTACAAGTCAATATGGAGTGAGGAATCTTTCGGATTTAGGTGGAAATACTTACGTGTCTAGTTGTGGACGCCATGTTCATTCACTTTTTGAATACAGAACGGTTCAACGCCGCCTCGAATCACTTGGGACCTCCGAGTTGAGAGGGGTTTCTTTTCGGGGCAAATTCTTTCCGGACATTCTTTCTATTCTACCACATACTTTGGCGTGCAGGTGGATGACTATTTTCTCGAACCTTTTTGGAAATAGTGTGGCCCCGTTATGGACACGCGGATCCGGCTTCGCCAACCTGAAAATACTAGAAATTGAGTCAGGAGATACTGCAGTCGCGGAAGTTTTGACGACTGAAATTAGGCTTGAGATTGAAAGGTCCTACGGGATACCGCCGAAGATGGATCGGGTACACACATCATCAGAGATGACATGGTTCTGGACAGCGAAAGGAATGCAGTTTCGGACAAAATATATCTAAATTACTGGGAATGATGGTCGAAGAGGGAGTTATCTATGTGGTATAAATAGAAATCAAAATTCTCATAATCTAGTAGGAAGACCTTGGGCACGAAATTATTGCGATTGTGGACAGAAAATTCATGTAGACTTACAACACCACTCTACCAAAATATCGGTACGCCTCTCTTTAGGAGAAACAAATTCCACTATTGATACATTGAAAAGCTTGCTATATCTAAGTCATAAGCTGACGTCGAATTGATTTGACGAAACAATTCTGGCCACATTGCTTATTATTAGAACGTCCCAAAAACAGTAAAACGTTTGCTCTCCGCCTATATACCAAACTTTAAAAAGAAGACGTTGGATAAGTTTCCGGCTATGGAGGAAACGCCAGCCGTCATACTGGAAGAACAATTGGAACACCAAGAATGAGATCTTCTCCGTATTTAGTACCATTAATGTCCTTCACACCAGCAAGCCGTTCTTCTGGCGCCGTTTGTACCCGGGTACTGACTTCTTTTCGACTATAAGCTTAGGTACATGAGCATTGGATGACCCCACTTACGAGCTTCTCGCCATTCTTTATTTGTAGGGACCTAGAAATAGATTGTTAGGCGGGGTAAAGTGCGGGGTAGGAGCTTTCTTACAGAAAGACCGGCATCTATTAATTTCTTAAATTGCATGAAAATGCCTTGCTTAAGTACAAACCCTTCTCGCTGGAGTAGTGGTGATTCTGAGATATCTGGTTAGAGATTTACTTCTGAAAGTTGGGTCCTACTTGCCCATAATTGGTTTCAGACGCATATCGCCCTTGGAGCCGTTGAAGAAGACTAAGGACAGGCGTTGCTCATGTTCTTGATCCGCGGGAGGGTCTGCGACTGAGTGATGATTTCAGTTTTGGTCTTAAGTAGTACCAACTAATGGGCCTCAAACCTTTGTGAAGTGTTGCCTTGAAGTGTCCGCCGGAGATAACTTGCTCACCATGTCAGTCATTTCGAATTACTTCTTTTGACGCCGCGTAAACTGACCCTCGAGTGTTTCACCAAGATTGACGACTAATGCTCCGGGCTTGTACTTAACATATCTCCATTTATTGTCCGATTCCCAAATCTGCAAGGCCGTTACGGGGACCGAGAAGAGGAGAGTTGTTGTGCCGTAATCTGTATGACTATACAGATGCCTCAATGAATGCTTTCCTATCACGATGCACGGGGCAGAATACATACCCATACATCCGAACTCCCTTTCTTGCTCTTCTCTGCTGTTCTTCCAGAGGATAATAAAGTGCGTGCCGGAAATAGCCATCGCCAACTACTCCATCATGTGACTGGATATTGTCTGTCAGAATGGCTATTAGTTACACTTCGAAACCCTCATGGAAATCACCGTACTTACTCCACAGATAATCTTCCGGAAGCTCCAGAACCATCGATAGTAATTTCAAGAGTCTCCGATTAACAGAATTCATCAAATACTACCGGCATATTAGTCACGACCCTCCAAAAGGCGAAGCACTTACTTCACAAAACGCCGTAATCTCATCCATAAATGGGGCTATACATTTTGGAACTCTTTCATCATCCTCAAACTCGGGAGAGTAGAAGTTGAAATGTTCAATGCCGTCGAATTGCCCCGGCTCTCGCTGCACTTAGTATCAGCTTGCGGATCTTACTGATGAATGCAAGCCATACTTTCCAACCATACCGAGGCTTGAAACCAGCAAATACACCCGTAGCAGGATCCCATAGTAGGCGCTCTTTGTCAGCTTCTGAAATATTTGCATGTAAGTACTGAGCTAGATCAAACTGTCTATGGAGCTATTAATTGTCAGCATTGATGAAAAATTACCCGGAGAAATGTTACCTGTTCCAGCGAGACGCCATAGTTTGTCAAGAAGAGAAAGCCGTCTTCCTTAATCGCAGCTTTTGTCGTTGTAAGTAAATCCGCTATTACTTTAGGATCGGCAGAATCCAATAAAGATAACTCGATGGTTCGCAGATCAGCCCAATCGAGGTCCATTGTTGTTGGTTTTGGGGGTACCCATTTTGGGATATCGGGTCTCGATCCAGATGATGCCGTGTAAGTGAAAGGAATTGCCATTGCGTGGATTCTGTGTAGAATAATGGAGTTTCGGAAATTGTTGACAATTGAGAGCGGGGATACTGCGGAGTACATAACGATGTATATACAGAGGTGGGGAAGTTACGAAGAGATCAATATCGAGAGGCCTAGGTGGGGTTGTAGTCGGACCGCACGGCGATCCGTTCGTGGTAACACATCCGTCCCCACCAACCCACACCCCACTTTCTCAACAGAACTTGCCCCCCTTTCTCTGGAGAAACTCTCGCTAAGACTGGCAAACCTAAATTCAACAATTGCCCCGTCGCTACCCGTCGTCTTCAACACCAAGGTATGAATGACGTCTGGTCAAACGCATAGTTTTTCCTTATTCCCCATACATTTTCTTACTCTACCCCTGAAAAAGTATATTCGGAGCTGAAGTCCGGTTATGGGCCGAAGCTACACTTGGGAAGGTTTGCTAGGGCCAGGGGCTTATTGCATGCATAAACGACTCCAAGCGGAAGTCTGAACCGAGATCTCAACCTAGGCGTTTGGGGCAAGCTTTAGAAAACTTTAAAAGCCACCAGGTAGAAAGTCTGGACCGAGCTTCGAAGCTAGACTAGGCGTCGTCATATCCAAAGTATAAACAAATAAGAAGCTCGGATCGGCATGATATGGCACAATGCCGAATCGGCTCCCCACACATAACACCGCATTCTCCAATCAATCGTCGTTATTCGTCAAGCTGACGCTTGATCATACCCTAGGTTGTCCATATGGGGAATATTTATCCGAAATGGGGTCGTATACACCGTCACAAATAACTGTTGCATTGGTAGTATTAATCCTGGCAGATTTCTACCATTGGCTTTCAGAAAATGTATAAAAACCGAATGCTGGTCCCTTATCATTGCACGAGATATTCCCTTTCTTTTTACGTCCCAATTGAGTGCCAATTAAGTGTAAAAATAAAATTTTGGTAGAGGCGCCCTGACCACATTCAGAACCTTTCTCCCACATGGAGAGCTTGCGGTGCGATCATCACGCGAGATAGCCCTTGTTTTACCTCGAAGTCTATACAACAGATATAGCGCTTGGAACTCTTGTTTTCCCCAACCGATAGCAGCGTTTGAGAATGCACGGCCTCGCCCAGCGTGGGGCACAGGCGGAAACGAAGAGGGATAACGAAATACAGACTTCAACAGACTGGGTGACAGGATAAGGCTTGGCTGGCAACCTTTTGTAAGTTGCGAAAGGCTAATTGGATCAGAAGTTCACGAAATGCAGTGAATGGTAGAGGGAACCCAGCCTGCACGAGGAAGGGCTAGGATGCAGAAAGACACTGCCGGCGTAATAAATCATGCGGCTACGGCATAGCTCAACCTCTCCGCCTTTCTATCCTCCTTAATCAGATCGGCAGCCCGTTCCGAAAGCGCATACACCAAACTCGCAATGTTCCCCCTCACCATCAACGGCACAATACTCGCATCAACAACCCTCAGATTCTTAATCTCATAGACCTTTAACCTATCATCGACCACGCCGCCTTCACCTTCCGGCAGCATTGAGCAAGTGCTCGTCGGATGGAACGAAGTGATCGTCGACGCCCGCACCAGCTTCACGGCCATCTCTTTGTCAAGCCGACCTGGGATGTTGAAGGAGGGCTGGATGCGCTTTCCAGTCCCCGCGTCGTTGTCTTTTAGTAGTGATGAGAGAGGAGCGGCCGAAGCGATGTTTTGGGTGAAGACTAGACTGTCGGCGAAGATCTCGACGTCGAGGGGGTGCGTCATGTAGCGCGGGTCGATGGCGGGGTGTTCTTCAGGGTCAGTGCTCTTGATGTGGATTGAGCCTCTGGAGAAGGCGTGCGTTAACGCTGCTACTATTCCAGCGTATCCTCCAGCATCGCCGTGGTTGAAGAGGTTGCCGATGTCGTTTCCGGCTGCTACGTTGACGCCAGTGGCGCCGAAGTTGTATTGGACGGCTGCTTCTTTACTGTTGAGGAGCATCGCTTTTTGCAGTTCGAGTTGCTTTGCAATGACGGGACTTGAAGGAGACTCGGCTTGTGATATAAGCTCGTTTACGCGCTGCTCCAATAGTGCCTCTTTGTCGGGAGTCAAGATGGAGGCGTATGAAAGGAAAGCCGTTCCGGTTACGCCACCTGCCAAGGGGCCCGCTCCTTTCTCGGCCCATTCCTTGATTGCCCAGTCGAGGACACCGGGCTGTTTGAGCATCTCTGCTGTCGGGATACCGTCCATTGCCTCGTATCCGATGCCAAGAAGTGGATGGTCCTGAAGTTGTCAGTACCTCAAAGCGCAAATACAACATAATTGGACTTACCTGTAAATTCTCTCCTACGTTAGGGTTATCCACAACGATATCGATCCCCAAAGCTTCAAGGCGGGATCTTGAGCCAATTCCAGACAATTCCAGTATTTGCGGACTTTGAACAGTGCCTGCTGAAAGAACGATTTCCCCACGGGTTCGAACAAACTTTTCCTCACCAGAGACTGAATATCTCACACCTGTCGCCACTGAATCTTCAAACTCAATTTTCTTGACAAGAGCATTGGTAAGAACGACCAAGTTCGGTCTCTCAGCATTGGGAATATAGTACGCAGGTGCAGTATAGCTCCTCCTTGCCTTCCCATCCATGAACTTCAGAAGCGAGTATCCACCGAGAGTGTCTCCTTTCCTAGGATCCTCCTTAGGATCCAGACCCAAAGTTTTGAACGTAGGACCCCAAGCCTGGTCCAGCGGACCTTGTCCGATAGGAAAACTCGTTTGAATGGGACCTGAAGTCCCATGAAGCGCAGGATCGATGATGTCGGTACCAAGTTCTTTTGTAGTGACCTCGTCCGGTGGATTGTACGTCTCTGATTTGCGGTAATAGGGCTGCAGAGTATCGAAGTTCCTGCCTGCATTGCCTAGCTTTTCCCAGTTGTCCAGATCAGCACGGCTGGCGTGGGAGACCATCAAGAAGTTGATTGCTGAACTTCCACCGAGAACCTTGCCTCGAGGCCAGGCTAGAGTCCGGCCACTAAGTCCCTCCTGCGGGGTGGTTTTGAAATTCCAATCGTATTTTTCACTTCAGTTTATCAGTAAAATTAAGATGCAGCCAAGTTATTGGGCCTTACTTTCCATATAGTTGTCCCATAAGACCTGGGATATTGATGTTGGGGTCCTAGCCAAGTGTTAGGTAGGAAAACTGGGGAAGTGAGTGGCGACTTACATCAAGCCGTTTCTCTCCTGCTTCCAGGACGACAACATCTACTGCCGGATCCTCTGTGAGACGCGCTGCAAGTACAAGACCTGCTGTCCCACCGCCGACAATCACATAATCGAAGGTATCTAAGTCCATTGGGCATAAGTGGGGGAGCTGATTGTTTAGCTAGGTGAGATTAGTGTTTTGAATGGAAGAATCACGAGAAACGAAAGTCAAAAGTGTTTCGATGCTAAGAGCTTTATACGCTGTTCGAAATTCTGCATATTGGCTATCAGTATCCTGTGCGTTGATATGCACCTGCCACCTGGGGGGACGATAGCCAATTGAGAGACCACCACCTTCTCATCAAATTCTCTGGAAACAGTGGCTATTCCTTGAGTCCAGGCAGTAGGCAGTTCCTGGGATACCATGGAACAGTCGCCACATTACCCCAATGCAGTAATTAGTTATTCTGCATTGCTGGCTCAGTGGCTCAGTCAGCACACTTACAGCCGCCACTATCTGCTTACTGGCCATGGCACCGGGTATAGAAAGTCCGCAGTTATCAAACAATGAGATGTCCGACGCCCACTCGAATTTGTACATCCGATATCGTAAAACCATTCGCTGTTATCTAATTTCAATCGGCGCAACTCTGCGCGTCAAAGCCGAGGTCTCTGCCGTATGGTGTACCGTATAGCGGTAGGTCTCACCCCTCGCGGACCTTCGCGCTCCGTGCGCCGAACACTAAAATTAGTATTAAATTATAATAT
>QGMK01001411.1:0-10262 GCA_007825345.1 Lachnellula suecica | reverse complement strand
CACCACTTCAACACCATCTACCCCCAACCACCTCCCCCAACACCTCCCTTAACCCCACCGTCACCCACCGAAGCAGAAGATAAAAGTCCGCCTTACCATTACTCATGCACCCCTTTCTACATCACGCTCGTCGTGGCGAGTTTGCTGGCTGGGGGGATTGTGCTTATGGTTGTTTTGCTGAAACCTAAGTCACCTTGACTCTTAGCTCATAATATAGAGAATAAAAAATGCCATTCCAATACTTTACTTGTCCAGAAGGGGAACAGTGAACAAGCACAAACTGCGGCTGAAAATGATGAAGAGTTAATCCCGAACTCTTGAATCTCATCTTCATGTGATCTCTATTGATCCCGCACTCGAGAAATATCTCCAAGATCCATACCAATAGAGAAATACAGACGCGCTTTCTCAAACGTAACTGGAACCTAGCATTCGAGCAACCGCTGCAAGCCAATCGGCCGTGCAGCGTGAAAAGGGCAAGTAGACCGTGAGAAGGGAAAGGGGGTAAACTGTAAGATGGATGTGTAATCATTCTATCGCACTATACCCATATCTACTTTTCTTCCCGCGCATGCATTCATGTATCCCGTTATCCATATCTTCATAACGCCATTCTCTTCCATGCACTTACCACCTCACTTCACAGTTCTCACTCACATCCCAATTCTCCTCATCCATCAATCCGTTGTCTCACTCATTCCTCAACCAAAGCGCCCCCATACATCATCGCATCCTGATAAAGTTCAATCAAGCAGCCCGCGCTCCAAGCTTGCGTCGTGCACTGTATCTCAATTAGCATTTGCTCTCATCTGCCTAGGGGGGTCCAAGAAGGTGAAGAACAGAAAGACAAGCACTCACAGAATCCGCACAAAACGCCCCATCCTTATTAGTCAACTCCGCCAACCCCGCCCATTCACTGCTTCTTATCGCCTCCTTTACACCCGCCAAGCGCCGCGTAATCTGCTGGAACGCCTCCGTGCGTCCCTCCTTATCCTTGCGTCTCCTCAAATCAAATTTCAACAGTGCTCTTAAGAAGAAGCCGGTGGGCCACAGCCACTCTGGACCCTGGTGGTAATTGCGTCCCTTACTGGTAGCGAAGTCGTCGCTGTCTTCGGAGTTGTTGTAGTACGGTCTGTAATTGAGGTCAGCCGGGTCAAGCGTGGCCATGCCGGTAGGGCCGCGGAGATGCGTGTCGGCGAGCGATAGCGCGTGCAGGGCGTGCGCGTCTGTGAAGAGGTCTGGCGCGACGGTCATGGCGATGGGGAAGTTTGCGCGGAGCTGGTAGTCCTCGTACTCCTTGCCGGAGCGGTAGAGGTCTTTGTAGATGCCGCGGCGGTTGATGATTTTCGGGTTAACGTCAAATTTAGCGTCGTCGGCGGGCGAGAGAGGGACGTAGTAGCAGCGCTCGAAGTTGGAGGCGATGAGGGCGGCCCAGTCGGCGAGGGTGATGACTTTGTGGTCGGGGGATGTTGTACTGACGCCGGCGTATTTGTATTTTCCTTCTTTGTGGAGTTTTGCGAGCCAGGCAAGGGCGCTGTAGTGGAGGCCGGTGATCTCGATTGCTGCGCCGTCACGAGGGGTACCGGGTACACCTTTGCTGTTTGCTCGCTCGCTTTCCCCCATCTTGTCCATCCAGGTTCCACAGTTATGTTGATTGCCGCCGAAGATAAATCCATTGCTCCAGTCGACGTAAATATGTTGATCGAATCCCTCCGACTTCATTTGCATATCCAGATGTGGACCCGCATTGGCTTCTCGGAACTTCATTCCAGATGCATGGCGTTGTAGTGCTTCTTGGATAATATCCTCGAGTGTAGATGTTTTAGAATAAGCTCTTGGGTCATCCGCTTCAAAGTAAGTGTCATCGTAAGGAAGGAATCGGCGAGAGATCTTTTCTTGTAGAATATCCACGCCATTCGGAACAATCTTGGTGTAATCCTGAATGCATTGCAGCATGAACCAGATAGCATCTCGAGCGTTGTACCGAGGGTTACTGCCACTGCTCAGAAGATTAGGAACCATCCCGTGCTTCATGACACTAGCAAATGCAATAATATGCTCTTTACACTCCATATATCTTCCAGTGCCAAGGTAAAGACCATTGGCAGATATGAAGACATCTCTTCCCCAACATCTAGCCCACGAGACGGCGAAATGCGTAAGGCCGGCCGCTAGGGATGGCACATCTTTGCTTGGGTATAAGGACGCAGATTTGACAAATCCTGTCTGCTGAACGCTGACCATAGCAAGGTCCTGCAAAAACCATTGCCCCTTTCGAACATTCTCATTCATAAGTTCCAGTCCACGTTCCCAGGCACCCATGAAGGCCGTTCTAAGAACGAGACCGAAGTAGCGCGGCAGTAAGAAGCTTGGGATCTTGCGAATTGCATCGAACCGTTCTTTGAGCCATGTAGCTGGCTTCAACAACCGTGCATAGCCTGCCTTTTTGGAGATTCTCTCCAGCCGTCCAACAATATAGTCCAGCGCCCATTGTCCACCTCGAAGATGTTGGCAAAGGGGATGAGCCAAATCATTTTCAGCAATAATCTTCTTGAGAACACTCCACCATCCCTGAAGACCAGCATAGCACAATTTTCCGTGGCCTGGAATATCGTAGACTCCATCTTTGCCATCGCTAGAGTCGAGTTCTTCAGCTTCACATCGGTAAAGGACAAAGTTGAGATCCACCAAGTCAAGATTTGCAAATGCAGCCTTTGCTCCGGAGGTGACATATGTATCAAGGCCAGATGCATGCTCAGCAGAAGGGATCCAGGTCTCGAAGAGCGCAATACTTCCGGGAGGGAATTTGTCGCGAACGGTGATAACAGTCTCGTCGTCTTTTACCTCCATTCGCACACCAGGGAGGTCAATAACCTTGCTTGGCAATCCTCGCAAGAACTTCTTGTCTTCCGTGACTTCTTTCTTCGCCTCATCGCTTGTGTCAACTTCGAGCATCCAGCTTCCCAAATGGCGAGCTTTTGTACCACCAAGATGTACGGGACTGAATCCACCATTGCCGTTACCATATCCCGGGAATGCCGTGTGTGCAATCAAGAAGTACCCCTTTCGAGATTCAGGATGCACACGATGAACGGTGATATACTGATCCTCGTGATGGATGTGAGTTTCATCATATCCGTCTTTGCCCATCAAGGTATGGATTTGGTTCAAGAGCTTCTTGATACCACCAATGCCACCTTCTCCACCACCAACCTTGACAGACCCAGTTGATGAGGGCGATACGTATAATCGGGTTTCGTGAACAAGTTCAACGAGGCTCGGGTAGACTTCATCGTATCCCATGACACTACCAGTTGCACTGGCGCACATGTTGACTAAGGCTGCATTTGGAAGAGTGTCTCGAGCATCTCGTTTCTGCGCGGGCACCTCGTTGTCATGTGTGCAGTCCATGAACAGAGCGTGTACAGGTGTTTGTTTTATGCGGCGAACAATCTCTCGCGATTCACCGTTTGCTTGTCCATTAACAGCATTCTTAGAATCTGCACCTGCGATTTCATCGACCTCGAAACTTCCAATGGGTCGACCGCCATGCCGATGCACAAGCCTGCTAAGCTCTCCAGTGCTCCAGGCTTGCATTGCTTCTCTGATCAGCGAGCTTATTCCAAGACGCTTGACGAATATAAAATCCATCTCTTCTGATCCGGAAAACAGCTCAGCAACAACAAACAAATTCGGGCGAACTCTTCTAGCTTCATCAAGCAGGAATTCAGCTACGTGAATTGGAGTCGAGTGACAGTTGTCGATACGGAAGCCAGTAAAGTATTTTGCCATCAGTCGAGTATACTTGGCCATGAAATCCCACAAGAAAGGGCTGTCTTCGCGTTTTGCGCCATACCGAAGCTTCACGCAGTCTCCCCAAACAATGACCTCTCGTCGGAAATAGGCGCGAGATTTCGGGCCCGCGTTGTCAATTAGAGCATTAGCAGCCCAGATCCACCCATTGTTTACCAATGCGAGATCCTCAGGGTTGTGCTTCTCGGTAATGGAATTTTTGGGAAGCCTGGTGAAGTACGACTCAATGAGAGGGTTCTTCGAATCGATGGCCCCCAGTTTAGGTCCATGATCGTCAAGCCTGACATATTTGGTTCGATTGAAGATCTGCTCAAGAAGCTCAGCGACATCTGCATCGTATTCCTTGTACAATGGGAGGTTGAGCTCATCCAGAATCTTTACGACCTGACTTCGTGCCACGCTGCGATCAGCGGAATTAGATGTGTCTCCGTCAAACCGGCCGTAAATGGCCGTGAGTAACGCTGCTGCAATTTTAGGATCGGCACGTCGCCGATACCGTTCACCAAGACTCTCCATGTTCAGCATTCCGCTTTTTCTTAAAAATTCTGCCTGCTGGACTGGATTTGCACCTTTGATGGTTTCGAGGCCACCAAAGTCAGAGCCACCGAATCCACCCTTTGGAAATGATATATCACCAGTAGCCCAGGCCTCAACAGCTGCATCGGCGTCACGCTCCACATGAATCACATAGTATTCCCAAAACTTGAGTTTAGCAATCACTTTCTCCTTGATGCTCTCCATTATTTTCAGAAGATCCTTTTCATCTTTCAGAGTGGTGGGTAGTCCGTAAGATTCCATGTTTTTGCTGAATTGCAATAGAGCTGTATCCAGCTCAAGGGCAGACCTCAGCCATGGTGCGGTCGAGACATTATAGCCAGCCTCAGGATGTTCCTCAAGCCATTTGCTGTTGTCAGCAGTGTGGTTCCAAACCACATCTGTGAGTCCCAAAAGACCGTGTGTTTTCTCCATGCTATTAATCAATTTCTTGACGTCGGCTTCTCCATTCGGGAAGCATTCTGGATCCCAAGCAGTCTGATCATATATACTGTATGGCGAATTCGATACACCTCGCTGTTGCAGTGGTGTGAAATGAACCATGTTGTACCCCCTCTCACTGATGCCCCGCAAGTGTTTCTCCCAGTCGTTCGGGTACTTGCCCATGAATTTCGAGATCAAGGAGAAAATTGACAGCGCCGGCAAGGGCATCTGCCTGCCTTCCAGCGATAGTCGCGGAGCAACATCGATGTAGTAGGTGGGAGTTTGTGTAGGTGTAATTGGCTTCGCATTGGTTTCGGAGAGGTCAGGAAGAGGGGCATAGGTGGTATAGAAGGCAAAGGCGCCAGCACCGTGGATGGGGATTGAGATTTCGATTGTTCGATTGAAGTCTGGCTCAAGTCTATGTATGTTAGTCTGCGAAGCCTGCGAAGTGTAGATTTGAAGAATTGTCTTACTTGAGCTCTCGAAATTTGTCTCTGCGGAAGTCTGCGCCCTCCTCTGGGATGTTTACCCACAAGCTGCCATGCCTGCATATCGACGAGGTGCCCTCAATAGCAAACCGTATGATAATTGGCGCGGAGCTCTTGGGCGTCAGGTAGATATACCCCCCAGCAACATCGGGACTGCCATTATCTTTCAATGGCAGTAAATAGACCTCTTTGGAGACCATGGTCTTGGGAACCATTTTGACTTAGCTATTGCTTTTGGGAGAGCTCCTCCAGAGCTGAAAAGGAGGGTTGGGATGAGTACGTACTGGTAGAAAAGAGGGCGCGGGGGAAAGAGGGGAGGGGCGGACGTAATCCGATTATTCAGGAAAAGGAAAAGGAAAAAAGCAAAAGAGGCTCAAAGACGGTGTATGGTGTATGGCGCACTATTTTAGGATGTTCAATGGTTGAGCTGCAGCTGCGTTTTCTCTCTCTCGGCAGGTCCAGAGGTCCAGAGTCCAGACGGGTCGAAGATAGCTTGCGGGCTAATAGTACGTCATGCTCACCCAAGCCAGGGACGAGAAGTGGAACGTGCCCCTGAATCGTTCCAATACTGTATATGGCTGGACGTCTGCTGGGGTTGAGAGAGGTGAAGGTATTTACGTACGTATTTACTTCGTACAATAGGGATCTGTAGCAAGATTTTCGCGGTTTGATCTATCTGCGACGGAGGCTCACGTGTGGTGGAACAAGCATTAAGTGGCCAGCATCAGCATGGGTAAGTTCGGCAGGCCGCCCTTTCGTATCGCACTGCAACAATGGCTTGTTCCTGTTCCCCGCCAGGTTCCCCGCCAGGTTCCCCATCGACATCAACATCAACAGCTTCAGACGAAACGACCCCCCCATGTTTGAGAGCTCTTCCAATTCCTGTCAACTCCACTCCACGTGATCATAGTTGATTGCTGGGACACACCGCAAAGTGTTGACGAGTAAGGCCACGTCTTTCAGTCTGTTGGCAACTGTTTCGCAGCCTCCGTCATCCTTCTTTCTCTGCTCGTTCCAACTCCAACAAAATCCTTGCGTGGGGATGCACATGCAAGTGCTGTCCCGCGCTATCCCAATTCCAGAGGGCGGTGAAGACCCCTGTACTCTCTCCACACTGCAGGAAAAGAGGCGTCGAAGCGGGCACAGGGAAAGCAGGGCACAAGACTTGGAGAAAGCTTCTTTCAAGTTTCACCCCCATCATTTTGCCTTTTGATACCCCACCTTCGAGCCCAATTTGTTTTATTCAGCTACGAAACCCATGCTCATACGATACATCACAGCATCCACAACTCAAGCTGCAAGAAGACTTGCCCAAACATCCCGCCATCTGACTCCACCTCCAAGACACACTATGGCTACCCTCGGAGCGCCCTCCAAGAAGCACAAGGTCACGGTAGTTGGGTCTGGAAACTGGTATGTTCATCGTTCCTTTTCGCGTTTCCAGCATAACTAAATTCCCAGGGGATCTACCATTGCCAAAATCGTCGCCGAGAATACCAAAGCGCACCCTGATGTCTTTGAGGAGGATGTACAGATGTGGGTGTACGAGGAGGAGGTCACAATACCCAAGGACTCGAAGAACTTCGATGCCTCTGCCGATGAACCGCAGAAGCTCACAACTATAATCAACAAATACCACGAGAATGTCAAATACCTTCCCAACATCCTCCTTCCCAAGAACATCATCGCAAACCCTTCCGTCGTTGACGCAGTCAAAGACTCTACAATCCTCGTCTTCAATCTTCCCCACCAGTTCATAGGCCGCATATCGAAACAACTAGAAGGACAAATCCTCCCTTTCGCCCGCGGTATATCCTGCATAAAAGGTGTTAATGTCACCTCTTCCGAAATCAGCTTGTTCAGCGAATGGATTGGAGAAGGACTGGGAATCTACTGCGGCGCTCTTTCTGGAGCAAACATCGCCAACGAGATCGCCGCAGAGAAATGGTCAGAGACAACCATCGCATACGATCCTCCAATGATTGATTCTCGCGCCGCAACTCCACAAGGCGGCTCTCCATCGACCTCCCAAATAAACCTCACCATCACACCAGCAGACGACGAACACAAGGATGCTAGAGGCAGAGTCAGCAAGGCCAAGCTGAAGGCTGTGCCATCCGACTATGCTCCTCTCGATCACGCCATTTTCAAAATGCTGTTCCACAGACCGTACTTCCATGTCCGCATGGTAGACGACGTAGCAGGCGTGTCCCTTGGAGGAGCACTCAAGAACATCGTTGCACTAGCAGCAGGCTTCGTAGACGGCCGCGGATGGGGCGACAATGCCAAAGCAGCCGTAATGCGCGTGGGCCTATTAGAGATGGTGAAATTCGGCAAAGAGTTCTTCGGACACTCCGTGCACGCTGGCACCTTCACAGAAGAGAGTTGCGGCGTCGCGGATCTGATAACCAGCTGCAGCGGCGGCCGGAACTTCAGATGCGCGAAGATGGCTGTGGAGAGAGGGGTGGGTGTCGAGGAGGTCGAGAAGACGGAGTTGAATGGGCAGAAGCTACAGGGGACGAGCACGGCGAAGGAGGTGAACAGTTTCTTGAAGACGCGAGGCAAGGTTGATGAATACCCACTTTTTAAGGCAGTTCTTGGTAAGTTTCCTATCATAATCATATCCAAATGGTTACTGACTCTTCGCAGATATCTTAGAGGGCAGAAACTCCGTAGATGATATCCCGGATCTGGTCGCGAAGGCAGATGATTAGATGTATGATACCAGGCGTGTAGAGGCTTAGAAGGGGACACGGGGGATGGATAGATAGGTAATTGCAGGCAAACTGCGGCAATGGATTTATATTAAACCGTGTGACTGCGTACAGCGCCCTTTTCGTGGACTGCCTCGGTGAAAGCCTTTGCTTGCATGCATATATCTGACACTGCAGCTTCAAATCTATCTGGTACTGGACACAGTCCCCATAGCATGGACATGTTAGCTCAGCTGGACATACAATTGATATCGACATCGAGATAGAGGCTGCCATCTTGAACAAGCTTGCTTTGCCCAGCGGTGCCACGCCTTGGTGCAACACAGTGAGACCCTCGATTTCTGCTGCAGGTACTACCTGAGTCCCAGGTATCCGGTCATCGACTGTTCCCACCGAGTCAATCGTGTCTTGCATATACTTGGATTGAGTGCAGTGCGTGCGTGAGTGTGACTGAGTCATTCTACATGGTGCATCTTAATCATTTTTATCTTCAAAGATAATGCCAAAATATGCAAGCCAACTCAATACAGATACGATAATCCAATTGTAAACCTCAGAACCTGACACGATGCCTCATTTTTCTCCGTGGGTGGTCCAAGTGATATCCATTTCAAGTCAACATGTACTAGCGTCCTTCCAGTCTCGGCATGTCATCGGCGACAGATTATTTTCCCCTCCATCTCACAAACGACTCATCAACACCATCACCAACCCCGCCATTTGCAACCATTTGCTCCCATTTGCAAATAAAAACCACATAAATACCCAGAAATATTATCGGAGGATCAATTACATGATACAATAGCAATATTGGCATCATGTCAGCTGTAAACTACTACCCACTACGCAAACAACTCTTCTGCAAAGAAACTAACAGCATCCCGCAGAGCTACCATATCGAGAACCCCAATGTGGGCAACAAGGCGGATACTGAGGACTGGAGGAGTAAATTCCCTCTCCCTTGCTTCTCCTCACCCATTTGCCCTCAAACAAACAATTGCTGATGCACATGGAAAACGAACAGTCAGAGGCTACAACCCCCTCACACCCCCCGACCTCCTCCAGCACGAAATCCCCCAAACCCCCACGTCAAAAGCAACCGTAATAGCCGGGCGCAACGAATCCGTCGCCGTCGTCAACGGCACCGACCCCCTCGGCCGCCTCCTCGTCGTCATCGGCCCTGCTCCATCCACGACCCCGCCGCCGCCGTTGTATACTGCCGCAAACTCGTCGCGCTCAAGAAACAACACGAGAAAGACTTACTCATTGTGATGAGGAGTTACCTCGAGAAACCACGCACAACAGTTGGCTGGAAAGGCCTCATCAACGACCCAGACATCGACAACAGCTTCCGCATCAACAAAGGCCTCCGCACATCCCGCCAACTCTTCGTAGACCTCACCGAGCTCGGCATGCCCCTCGCCTCCGAGATGCTCGACACCATCTCCCCGCAATTCCTCGCCGACCTCCTCTCCGTCGGCGCCGTCGCGCGCGCACCACCGAATCACAACTGCACCGCGAGCTCGCATCCGGCCTCTCCTTCCCCGTCGGTTTCAAAAACGGCACCGACGGCACGCTCGGCGTAGCCATCGACGCCATCGGCGCAGTCCGCCACCCGCACCACTTCCTATCCGTGACCAAGCCCGGCGTCGTCGCTATCGTCGGCACCGTCGGCAACGAGGACTGTTTCGTGATCCTGAGAGGTGGAACCAAGGGCACGAATTTCGACGCAAAGAGTATTGGGGAGGCGAAGGAGATGCTGGGGAAGAAGGGCGTGAATGCGCGGCTGATGGTCGATTGCAGCCATGGGAATAGTCTGAAGGATCATCGGAATCAGCCGAAGGTAGCGGCTGTGCTGGCGGAACAAATCTCTGGCGGCGAGAATGCTATAATGGGGGTTATGATTGAGAGTAATTTGTTTGAAGGTGAGTTTGCGCCCCCAGCTATGCTAATTCCTCGGATTTATTTTATTTATAAATTTTGCTAACGTTTGTAACAGGAGCACAAAAAGTCCCCGCCTCAGGAAAAGCCGGCCTCAAATACGGCGTCAGCATCACAGACGCCTGCATCGGCTGGCCCGACACCGAGTCCGTCCTCGAGACCCTCGCTAAAGCCGTGCAACAACGTCGCAAGCTATCCAACGGTGCGAACGGGACTTCATGAGAGACATAGCGGTGGGCGATGTAGGGGGAGAAAGAAGCGGTGGGGAAGATGATTTATAGGGGAGAGGATATGTGGGGAGAGTTAGGGATATAGGGCGAGATGGATG
>QGMK01001410.1:0-10266 GCA_007825345.1 Lachnellula suecica | reverse complement strand
CTGGGAGGTGTTAAGGAAGGAGGTATGTGTACTATGATCTTTGCTGGGTGAAAAAGAGGCTGATGGGAGATGAAAGCTTGTGCATATATTGGTCAACTGTGCGGGCGTAACGCATTACTCACCGTTGATTGCAACAACAGCAAGCTCGATGGAGCAGAATTTACAGACGAATCTGATGGGCACTATGCTGGGGTGCAAGACCGTGGGGAGGACTATGATGAAAAACCGCGAAGGTGAGTCCGTCGTTGTGTCCTCCAAATTTGTATTGAAGTGCTGATGAGAGAGTAGGCTGTATTGTCAATGTGGCATCGCTACTGGGATTGAAAGGAGGGAAAGGAAGTGCGGCTTATGCTGCAAGTAAAGCAGGAGTCATAGGTAACGCTCAACTGGGCCCCTTTCGTCTCTCCATGCTAAAAGTTACCTTCTAGGCTTTACTCGAGCTTTGGCGGCAGAGCTTGGAGAGAAAAACGTGAGAGTAAATGTCATAGTACCAGGTTATGTCGAAACGGATATGACGAACGGTACGTCTGATTCTTAAATTATATTTTCCTTTCTTTTATTTTTGCCCCTATCTGGAGGCCCGAACGTTTCTAATATACAAAGTACAGCCATGACGCCTGAAGCTCACTCTGCAGCCCTGAACGCCATACCCCTAAAGCGTTTTGGGCATCCTTCCGAAATCGCAGATGCTGCTATGTTTTTGGCCACGAATAAATACGCAAGCAACTGTGTTCTTAATCTCGATGGCGGACTGAGTGCCACATAAGCCAATATCATCCAGAATATGACCTTGAAAACCATCTATCTCATAATAGCATTAAAAAGGTAACCACCACTTCATATGTCCAAGATGAAGAGAAAATCAGTCGTCGATGACAATAGCTCCATCCGCATCATCTAGAATTATCATATTGTCGTCGCTGGATCCTCCGTTGGTGTCGATCTTAGCCTTCTTCTTCGCAGAACCTTCTTCGACCTAACAGACAAAATCAGTGTGAATTCGATACGCAATGTTAGGAACCGAGGGTACGAGCTCCCGAAAAACACGGACAGTGTCTCCGATGGCGTAAGGCATTCTCAAGCTCAATTTTTCTTTGGTTCCCAAAACATTGTAGAAACAAGGGCTTAATTTGACGTACCTCTGAAAACGCTCTCTTAGTGCCATTGGACACAGACGAGCCACCGTTGGTGACCGGAGCTGCAACAGGTTCATGGAAACCATTGGACGGTTGTGAAGACTTCTTTCGTCGCGGGATAGGGGATGCGGGCTCATCATTTTCAGTTTGCGCTGGGGCCGGTAAATCGACACCTTTAATTGGCTTCTTATCCAGAGCTTCAGGTCTGAAAAAGGGTTAGCTGGCTAGACCTCATGATATCATATAGAGAGAACTTACGATTCTTGTACGTTGAGTACGAGGTTCACCCTTGGGCCTTTCGGATTTTCGTCATCTTCGTCAATAACCGTTAAGAAGCTGTCTGCCTTGATTCCTGTGAACAATATAGTTAGTAAAAATTACTCAAGTGAGTTTACAAAACTCACCGAGTTCACCGAGCTTCTTTGAAAGATTGTCGGTTTCCTCAAGATCGTAGAGCAGTGCATCTCCATGGTTGACCACTATTTCTTCGCCATAACCCAACTCCAAGCGCAAGAAGTCCTCAACGAGATCACCAAGAGTAGCTCGCGACATGTCAACAAGTACTTGAACCTGCGCCACGCTGCACACCGGACAGTCCGGATTTGGAGCCCGATACCGATCCGAAGACAGGAGCCGCTCAGGAGCGAACGGTGAGAGAAATACCTCTTTCGTGGCCGTATATTCGCCCCGGAGGACCTTGAAAGATTCGAGAACGCAGAGTCCTGCTACAATTGCATTTGTTGTGGCAATTGCAGGTATGATGTTCCCGGCCATCTGCTTGATATCGAATCTGGACTTTGACTCAATTCCAAAGATCAGTGACCTCAAATTCGCACTTGCTGTAACGAAGTCCAGAGTATCCTCATCGTCCTTGTCAAATGTGATGACAGGTTCCGTAGAGCTGCCATTCGAATTAGAAGATTTCATCTCCTCGAATCTCTTGCTCAATCGCTCGAGACTGCGCGCGGTCAGTTACTGATCCCCGAATTAAATTCCAGCTCGCTCACCTATCCTTGAAGACAATCACGTTTTCATGCAAATTCCACACCCTTTGTCCATCCTTTAGTACCTTCTCCTTCGAAGCCTCAGTCTCAGCAGCTTGCTCGATAATGCTCGCGTAACTCAAAGCCTCTGGGGGTCGTCGTGATTTCCACATCTCTTCCATAGACCGCAGCCGAACTACATCATCATGGTAGACTTTGTCGAACAGCAGCTGTGGAAATGATGGAGTGCCCATGGATTCCTTGATCTTCTTCAGAGCTTGTGACTCTTGACGTAGCTTCTCAATCTCCTTAGCTAAAATTAAGTCAGCTCGTGGTCCTGCTTTCAAGAGCCAAGACCGTGTGCGCACCATTTTCCGAATCTTCTGAGTGATCCATCGCGGTTGACTCATCCTCGCTGGCTCCGAACACCTCACTAGATATAGGTTTTAGCATCAATTGTATGAAGGTCTAAAACCATTTTGTACCTTAGCAAGTAACTCTTCCCCCACACTATGCAGTGAATCGGCTGGCTTGGAGTGCTCCTGATTGTGCATACAGGGAAACTCTTCGGGGTCTCCTTCGGGGTGCAATCGTAGCAAGCAGTCAAGCCTTTTTTGATGACCTGGACCTGACCATTGAACCCAGTGGTACCACTCTCAATAAGAGGAACGTTGGCAGCCAAGCACATCTTGTTCACATGTCTCCTAGCCTCCAGGTTGTCCAACGCGTTGAAGACCATCGCAAACCCCGAGAACCAACGCACGTTGAACTGAGGGTCCTTAATATTGGCATGGTGGGCTTCTATCTTTACTTTCGGGTTGAATGCATGCGCTGCCTCCTTTGCCACCAAAGCCTTGGACTTCTTAATGTGCTCGTGTCGAAAGAGGAATTGTCGGTTCAGGTTGCTCAGATCGATGGTATCGAGGTCGACTATGTGAATTTCGCCGAAGCCAGTGAGGACTAGGTTCTTGAGAAGTTCGCATCCGATGCCTCCAGCGCCTACCATAAGAATTCGCGCCTGGGGAGGTTCGTTAGCAATGACTCTCATCTTCACGGGGCGCGTGATATTCGAGCCTAGTATGTCTCCTTGAGAACCCTTCAAACGGAGGAAACGCGACTAGCTATCTCAGCGCAAATGAGGCGCCGGTGTAGGGCTTAAGCCTCAAGGAACAGACCGCGCAGAATGGGCATTGATGCTGGGAGACTGGTCCAAAGACTGGGTTGCGTGAAAGCTTGGGCTTACCTCCTTCACCAAGGTGTTCAGTGGTGATCCAAAGGATTGGCTGTTGAACTGATCGCGCTTCATGGCGGGCACCATTGAGAGGTTTGCGGCGACACGCCTGATGAAGTTGAGCGGGGAGTGACTGGAATCGAGTTGTGTTGTAGATGGTGAGAGCCGTTGCGCCTCAACGGAGAAGCAGATGGAGACGAGGCTCTGGCGTCAAGACGCGATCAACGTGAACAAGCGAGAGCAGATTGCAACCCCTTATCGCCGTGTAGCACGGGCCGTGACACTTAGAAAGTTTTTTTCCTGTACGAGGGATGCAAATGCGGATTGTATTTGGTATTTACAAGCAAGTGTTGGTATTTGGATTCAATTCCCATTCGTTCGAGTGCCTTCTTGTGCAATTGTTGTCTTGGGTGCCTACCAGCTACAGTACAGTAGTCCAGGACTCTGAAACTTCCCCGTCCCGTCCACTGACTCCGACGACGACCACTTTCGCAAGTCTTTAGCTCTGCTTGATTCTCCTTGATCCTGCCGTCCCATCATGTCTGATGACGAAGCAGATCCAGACCTCCTTGACTTTCTCCGCAATCACTTTCAGAAAGCTTCCCTTGCACCTGAAATTCCTGAAACGCAGGTCTTGGAAGGAGCAGAGTATGTCTACGATAACTCAATCGACGTGGCTCTCGACTCGCAGTCTTGTCGGGCTGCTGCTGCTATGATATATGAGCAGATGCAGAAGAAGGATTACTCTACGAAAACATGGGCATCCCATGACTTCCACCCCCAAGCCAAGGATGAGAGCACCATAAACTTCATCTTTGCTATGGACCTATTGAACTTTTCCTTTTGGTCCGAAAAAGATGACGAAGAGCGATTTGCCATTGAATACCAAGGCAAGAGGTGGACCGGCTACAAAAGCTTAGTCGCCGCGTTACAGCGGGCGCTGGAAGAGGGTTCGTTACTCGAGTCTGTTTGAAGAGGACTCGAAGTTAATTGGGGTCATCTGTAGGTATTCCGATTACTTCTTCAGATTTCTGGCAAAACGAGGACGAGTGCACCGAAGAAGTCTTGCGGCATGTTTTCAGAAGTGCGACCGAGGAGGAGATCCCCATGTTTGAGCAGCGGATGGATTGTCTACGGGAAGCCGGTCAAGTTCTCTACGAGGTGTGACTCGGGGCGCTCAGAAGTTCACAGAATCACATCGCTTACAAATATCTATAGAAATACCAATGCAGCTTCTCGAAATGCATAGAAGCTGCCAACAAATCCGCAGCTGCTCTGGTCAACTTACTCGCCGCAGATTTTCCGTGCTTCGATGATGTAGTGCA
The DNA here is from genome assembly GCA_007825345.1 of Lachnellula suecica. NCBI lineage: Eukaryota > Fungi > Ascomycota > Leotiomycetes > Helotiales > Lachnaceae > Lachnellula > Lachnellula suecica. The sequence continues at coordinate 5,591 of QGMK01001410.1, read as the reverse complement.
GTACGAAAATCGCAAAAGCGTCCGGATTCTGAAAAGAGCACAGATCTGTGTTGCCGATCTCTGGGCAGCTTTCGATGGCGAGAGCTTCGGCGAATTTCACGATATCGACAAGATCACCATGTTTGCAGACTACCGGGTACCTCAGATCTTGAACTCTTTGGGATGCTTATGGTATAGCCCAGCTCTCGAGAGTGCGATCCGGAAGAAACAGCTGATAGAAAGTGGCCACCAATGGGAAATTCAACTTAGAGGTTTGTTAGCACACTGTATTTTCCGGCAATCATTAACAAATTGATAGGCTGTAGCATTTGGTGCGTAGAACTAATTCGCAGAGAAATTGTGAGGAACCATCCAGATGCCAAAGTCAATGCTATCCTGATAGACTTCTTCCTCTACGACACAATGAAGGAGCGGGAGGGGGCTCGACAGGAACAAATACCTCATCACAGAACTCGTAGTATATGGTATTGAGTGATACTGAAATCGGTAGCAAAATAGACAAAATATCAACCTTAATTTCAATCATTGCCTGTGTGGTTGTCTTGATCAAATGCATCCTTTGCCTCCACCCTTCTCCAATCAGTCCCAGATATGTTTTCCTGAAAGACGTAATTTCTGAAAGTTACGCACGCACCTTCAGAATTACAACTTTAGTCTGAAAAAGTATTCTACATTGTTCTCTTTCATAACGCCGTTCTAGTATGCTACCAAATAGCAGACCTACCTTACATCCCAGGCGCCACCATACCACGCCGACCAAGTATTTCTATGTACAATCATTCTGTATTACAAATAAGGATAATCAGATATCCTGTCCTGAGTCTCACTACTTTTCGAACTCACATAAGGATAGGGAGATATCCTCTTCTGAGTAGGTTTGGAACTCAACGACCATTTGATCTTAAGTTCGTGCGTCTCTCTGGCTTCCGACGTGTTGCTAGTCTTGGGCTTTTCACTGCCCTTCATGCGCTCGAGCACCCTAGAAGGCACTCTAATAGGCGTCCTTTTAAGTTCGAAAGTCTTGCTGGACTTGGATGTCTTGCTGGCTTTGGACGACGCGCTGGCCCTGGACGTCGTGCTGGCCTTTGACGGGATGCTCTTGGAGTTCCCGCTACCCCAGGTAGGCTCGGGCACCACTCTAAGATGTCTTGTTATTGCTCTTGACTGTTTTGTGTGTCTTTCCAGTGCCTTTGACGTTTGTGAAAGCCCGTACCTAATATTTGAATATTGGGTGGCTTTGGATGTCGTGCCGGCCTTGAACGGGATGCTATTGGACTTCCCGCTACCCCAGGTAGGCTTGGGCACTACTCTAAGTTGTCTCAGAGAGAGAGATCTTGACTGTTTTTTGTGTCTTTCCAGTGCATTTGTCGTTTGTGAACGCCCGTACCTAATATTTGAACATTGGGTACGTTTGTAAAGTCTTGCTTGGCGGTTACAGCTCCTCCTCCATGCTCTGTAACGTCGAATCCTCTCAAGGACGAAAGGTAATGGGTGGAAGAACACGATGCCTCTTGACTGGCAGGCTCTGATTTTATATACGAAATCCCTATGCGCCAGTGTAGCTCCTCTAAATTTTTTGAAAATAAAACGCACCCAGTCGTATTCTCGAGCTAACTGCGCTGATACCCCAGCTTCGATAGACCGTAACTTGCTCCATCGAATAAACCTGACGCGAAAATTCCCAACATCCAGCGCAAGGCGAGTGTTGGAATCGACAAATTCCTCTATTTCGGTTTCAAGAGCTTGCAGTCGAAGCAACCGACCTTTTCTGCTGTTTGCCTTTCTTCTGAAGTCATTCATTTCTTGCCGTCGCCTGAACGTAAGTGCGAGATCCAAGGCTTGCTCGACGCCGTCAGTTGAGAGAGGTTTGCCGTGGTCCGGGGTTTTACAGAACTCCGAAACATCAGAGGCTTGGGGAAGGATCTGGATCTGTCCAAAGGCGCTTCTCAAAGACATAATAAGAGTCTCGCAACGATTGATTGAGCTTTCAATTGATCCAAGACGCAACCAAAATACCACATTCCGAAGCGTGTCGCGAGATATGTAGGGCGGCAGGACGGGATATGAATCAGGGGCTGAACTGATATTGCACAGAGCAAGTAGTCGGTGAAGAGCAGATCGGAGATCCGGACTGAAATCCGTGACTGACGTATAAGCACCTCCCCAAGCTGACAAAAGTGCAGCCAGAAGAACGCGCCCGGCCCTGTAATCCATTCGAGCTATGCAAGCTTCCACAGTGCGGTAAATGATCTCCGGAGAAACTCCCTGCCCATCACGAAGAGCGGCACGAATGAAACGAATAGTCGGCCGAAGTCCCTTGAACTCATACGTCCCTCGGATAAGAAGTTCATAAATAGAAGGCGTTCGAGACACCTTTCTGTGCAGCCAGACACCTGCTCTGTTAGATATCTTGTTCGTCAGGAGCCATTGTTGGACATCGGGATTGCTTAATTGATAGATGTGTTGGGTTTGCACATGCAAGTGCATATCCATGGAGCGCATAGTGTTGATGGTTTTCTGAAACCCTCTGGGATCTCTCTTGGTGATGTAATGCTCCAGTATGAGTATGACAGTTCTTTCATTAGGCTTCATGTGACGTTGGTCAAGAATGAACGAATTGACGATACTTTCGACAAGGTCGTGTTGTCGCAACCTAGTTAATTCCCTAATTAAAATGTTGTAGGTCCCGATGGTCGGCGGCACGGTGGAAATCAACATATTGTAGCAAATCTTTGCCACCAACAGTTCGATATCAGAGCGTTCCGGGGTTGCTTTTCGGCAGAGCATTACAAAAGACTTATGCAATTTGATACGCTGCTCCTCAACATGAGACATTTCATCCCAAGAATAAGCAGGCAACCGTATGAAAGAATTCCGTAGTTTGGCTATTCGCTGAGCCATGTCGACTTTCTGTATTTCGAGATCGATACTGGAGAAAGTAGTGGCAGCCTTAGCTCTAGAGAATATATTCATCTTTCTCAACAACTCGTCGACGAGCTCCCTAACTCCTTCTTGCATATGAATCAATTGATGTTTTCTTCGCGGCTCGCGGGGCGTGAAGTCCATAGACGGTAATGATTGGATATGGTCCTCGTCAATCCAGTCCTGGGAATGGGATGAAAATGTTCCAGGCTCACTCGGAGAACCTGAACATTGAGCTTCGAGTTCCAACTTGTTGTCTAAATCCCTCGTACTGGCAGCCAGAGGCATATGGCATGAATTTGGCGGCGCCCAGCTTGCACGGTGCCACGCCCCCAAATTATCATTGGCGCGATAGAAGTCCAGTTTCAGTCGCTGTCGTGTTCTGTTTTTCCTCACGATTCTTCCCCATTTGTTCCAGGATCGCAAATTTTGATATTCCTTTGCCCGAAGCCAATATTGCAACTTTTTTCGCCATTCTGCCTTATTCGTTTCTTGTTCTGAAGGCTGTTGTGGTGTTCGTTGGCTACCTATAACTTCAGGAACACTGCTTTCGTCTATGGGAATCCCGGCTTTGGCCTCAGCAATGACTCGTTCCCATTGTTGCCTTCTGTTCCTCTTGTACCGTGCATCTATAACGACAGCTGTGCCGAGAATTGTCGAATAACATGCTGTGAAGACGTCGCCAAAGTTAACTCTGCGTTTGGCGGGGGCCGTTGTGGTTCGTCGAGCTACGAAGGTAGTAGCATGGAAACAGGAGCGACATCGACAGGAAGATCTGGCCTGCGTAGCGCGAGACCAAAGGGCTTGCATGACCGTATCATATTGACGACATGTCTCCGGGGGCAATTGGCGTTGTCTTGCTGCCTATTCGGCCAAAGATGCGGAGTTGGGGTTGTTCGTGGTTTATTTTCGAAATCATTATTGAGGTGAAGGCGCGCGCAGCAAAAGCATCCGACTTAGAAAGTGGGCCGAAGCATGCCGCTTTAGTCTTCCGAGATATCAGATAAATTTACCCCTCCAGCACAGCAACCTAAAGACATCTTCTTCTTCATCTTCATGACCAAATCAGCCACATCATGTTGACTCTTACTCTCACTGCTGATCTGACGGGGTAAGTATTCTTTGAAGCATTAGATAGCGTCAGCTAACGTGCTTGGACCAGTGTGAGTGATTTGCGGCCGGATGACACGCCTGGAGGCGCATTCTGGTACACGTTCAAGGTGCAATGCACTTCTTGCAGAGAGATTCATCCAAATTATGTGAACGTCAGCCGTTTCGTAAGTCTTGAAAGACATTCGTTCACGACTTATCCACAAGACTGACGCTTTGATTAGGAGGCGAACGACATGAGCGGTAGTCGAGGCGAAGCCAACTTTGTCTGGAAATGCAAATCTTGCAAGGTAAATAGATTCTCTAGAGGAAATGCCGGGGCAAGATACCAAAAATGTTACAGAGAGAATCATCTGCCACCATCAAAGCACCCCCGATCCCATATCAACAGGCATCCCCGCCAAGTCGTCAGAAGATCCTCGAGTTTGACTGCCGAGGACTAGAGTTTACGGAATTCAAGCCGGAGGTGAAACCCAGAGTCTTAACTAATATGTCTCAATGCTAATGAGATTACAGGGTGACTGGCTGGCAACTGGCATCGATTCGGGTAGTAAATTCGCGGCTATTGATCTCACCGAGGGCGAATGGTTTGACTACGACGAGAAGGCAGGAGAGGAAGTCAGTATTAAGGAGTTGAAGTGGGAAATCAGAAGAAACTGAAGATAGAGAACGGAGAGGGAAGCTGAATGTCCTACCACTGTTTATACTAGTGGCAGCTCTGTGATTACGGGAAATGAGGGTACACCGTAACATTTGCAGCCATGGTGCACATAAATACAAAACTTAAACTATATGTTTCCATTTTCATGTCATTTCCAGTTCGACATTCAATTTGTGCAAGACCAAGGGGTTTGAAATTCATAGCCTCGCTCGTCCAGCCTTAATAAAAGCAGCACTAGCCCGCATCTAGCTCTGCAGCCTCGAGATTTCCAGAGCTCAAGCACGCGCACAAAATATTCCCCACGCGCCTCCAGACAACCCTTCCCCAAACGCCAAAATGAGCAACGTAAGCTCCCCCAGCTCCCAAGTACCTTTCGCGTGACCTTTCGCTAACATGCGCCTTTAGTTCATGCCCATCAACCCGCGGCCGATGCTGCAAAACCTGTACGTTCCTCCCACCCCAGGCCCTCCTCCTGGTTATACTTCCGTCAGGCAGCATTTAGAAGGATGTGCTGACGTAGCGAATCACAGTGTCAACGAAGAGGTCGTCATCCGTCTCAAATGGGGCCAAACCGAGTACAAGGGCCGCTTGGTTAGCATTGACAGCTATATGAACATCCAGCTGTCGGGCGCAGAGGAGTGGATTGATCAACAAATGACAAGTGTTCTGGGGCAGGTTCTGATACGGTACGTTGCGGTTTCTTTTGCAAAGGGGGAAGCTCTGGGTGGTTGAGTGCCTCGCGCTGAACCACTTGTGGAGACGGGGTTGGATATGCGAAGGCTGTTACTGACTGAAGTTATAGATGCAATAACGTCTTATGGATTCAAGGCGCGAACCAAAACAACGGAGATACGAAGATGGAAGGATGATTGTGATAGAGCGAAGGGAGGCTGAGAGA
>QGMK01001409.1:0-10269 GCA_007825345.1 Lachnellula suecica | reverse complement strand
CCCTCCTCTCCCGCATCTCCTCCCTCGAAGCCGCCCTCACCATCCCCCCCAACATCCAAGCCGACCTCACCGCCGTCCCATCATCCGTCTCCGCAGCATTCGCTCAGAGAACAGGCCTCCCAGCGCTCTTCAGCCACTCCCTCCTACAAAACCCCCCGGAATGGTTCTTCCAACTGCCGAAGGAGGCGCAGCAGTATATCATGGCGACGGTTTATCCGAAGGTTAGGGAGATTGAGGCGTTGCTGGTGGAGGCGAGCGCGGGTGTTGTGACGACTTCTGGCGCAGCGGGAACGGCGTCGATGTCGATGTCAATGTCGATGGCGACGCAGACTTCGTCGATTCCGACTATGATTCTTACTGCGAGTGGGACGGTTAGCACTGCTGTTACTTCGGGGCCGAAGACTACTTCAAAGGCTACAAGTATGCAGGCGCATACTTCGTCGAGTAGTACTAGTACGAGCTCGAGTAAGGCTGGGGCGAGGCCGACGGGCGTTGTTGCTGCTGGGTTGTTGGGTGCTGTGGGGTTGGTGGGGGTTGTGATGGCGTTGTAGAGGGTGTGCTTGAGAGGCAGGTTTATTAAGTGTTTAGAAGGCCTGATAGGTCTCTTTTTATTATGTATTGAGGTTTGCAGGAGAGAAGAAGTTTGAGTTACTGCATTATAAAAGTTGGATAATTTGTTACCTGTTGAATAGGTGCACAGGTGACTTTACATTGATAAGCCAATTTGAGAGGCGCAGATAAAAGACCCTAGATTCATACACCAGTGAAAACCTTCTCTGAATATGCTCTAAATGAAAGGTTTCAATTCTCTAGTTTTAACCCAATAATCGTGGATGCTCTCGGACCTCGCACCGCACTAAGTGGGCCCTTCCCCTTAGTGGGGGAAAGCAAAGCGACCACGGAAAGCAAAGTGACCACAGACGCGTTATTTTTACGCGTGTTTCCACATACAAATTATAACAACCCTGTTACAACACCACGAATTCCGGTCAAAATTCACTAATACTCGATAACTACCCTGTTCCAAAATGCCCAAAGTCACCAAAGTTTCAAAACTTTTGGAAGAGATCCACCTTCCAGAGGATACAAAGTTCGACATAGCCTTCCAATGGCTCCTCGAGAACCCCACACAGTCTGCCGGCGATGCAATAAGGATATAGAAGCTAGAGAAGCCAGGGAGGATATATAAGAAGTGGTCACGGCACCTGAAAAAGGAAGAGGATATAAGAAGAGGGACATATAAAGGCCGTGGGGGTGGGAATAAAATGCTTTCTAAAGAGGAAGTAGAGGCTCTGTTACTTTATACTGCAGAGCATGCTGCAGATAGAGGGAGAGGTGCTACCAAGCGGATGATATATAATATGATCTGTTACTGGAAAAGGCAGCAGAAGAAGCTATCTCCTACTGATAGGTGGTTCCGCCAATACCTTGCTTCTGAGCCTGCATTACATACCATCAAGACTAGGCCTATTGCATCACATAGGGTTGACATGCATTCAGAAGCTGCACTCAAAGACTAGTTCCACAAAGAATATAAGCCGGCTTTGGAGATTACCGGGATCACCCACGGAAAGTATATCTATAATATGGATGAAAAAGGAGCACGGATTTGCATGCCAGCAGGAGAAGAAGTGGTTGTGCCTGTAGGGGTGAAAGAGCTATATACTAGTGTTCCTGAGAATCGGCTGTCTGTGACAGTTATTGAGAGCATCTGTGCTGATGGAACTACCATGCCCCCAGTTATTATTGTCCCAGGGAAAAGAATCATGGCATTATAGTTCCATGAAAAAATGACGCTAGAGCTTGTGATAGTCTTAGATTCTGGGTACACCAATGCAGGGATCATAGAAAAGTAGCTAGATCACTTCATCAAGTTTTACAACTGTGGACCAGAGAGTCATTGGAGGATCTTATTGATTGATGGGGCCAGTTGTTATGAGGCTGAAGATGTGGTTATCAAAGCTAAAATGCACAAGATCTGGCTTGTCAAATATCTCTCTCACCAAGCCCACATTCTATAACCTTTAGATGTTAGATGTTTCAGTCTTTGGAAGCATACACAGCAAGTCAAGCTTATAGATGCTATCCGCTCTTTTCAACCAGAGTATCATATCTACTACTTTTTCAGAGACTTGAAAGATATCCGGGACTACACCTTCACTCCACACAATATCAAGTCTTCCTTTAAATAGTCTGGGATGTGGCCATTCAGCTTTGGGAAAGTGGATAAAGGGTTGAAAAAGTACAGCAGGAAGATTACCCGGGAGTCTGCTTTGGAAGCTTTGGAACTTGAATTAGAAGATTTATCTGGAGATGAAATAGAACTACCACCTCAGCCTACACCTGCATAAGTTTACTAGACCAGATCCCGGATACAACAACTTTTGACCCCAGCTCCTCCAATTGCACCTGTTTTAGAACTACCAAAGTCTTACCAAGCAACCCGGGATGCACTGGAAACTCTGGGTAGGAGGGTTGAGAATGGGGATGCTCTGTCTTTACCATCTAGAAAGCAGTTTAAAATAGTGAGGGAAGCAGCCAACAAGTTCCTTATAAGAGGCAGTGCTGCACAAAAGGACTGGAACATAGCCAAGGCTGCACAACCCCAGGGCCACAAAGACAAGCTGGTTGCTAGACACAGTCTCCAAGAAGGTGGATCACTTTATGCTAGTGATGCACTTGAGAAAAAGAAAGCTAAGGCTATTGATATAGCTCTGGATGAGCTGAAATCTGCCAAGACTAAACTCAGGCTGGCAAACTCCTCTTACAAAAAGACAATGAACACTATTGGTGTAGAGGACAGGAGGCTGGAGAGAGCAAGGGTGAAGAGGATCAAAGAAAAGAGAGCAGTTGAGGGTGATAATGCACCAATCCGGGACCGGGAGAAAGCACCTACACCAGCTGAGACTAAAACATTTGCAATAAGTATCCAGCCATTGAAGGATGCAGTTGCAATTGCACAAGCTGTGTGGGAAGATGCTACTACTAGGGCTGCTAATACTTTCTCAAATGTTCCTATTGATCCGGCAGTTTTAGCTCTGGAACAAGAGTTCAAGCTGAAGAAAGCACCACTCTCATCTAGAACTATGGTGATTCCTGTATCATCTGATGCTGCAGCACCTCCTTCTTCACCATCACACCCAGGTGCAGCTGCCGGAGTAGGTAGGGAACAAGATGTGGGAATAGCTTCTTCACCACCAAGATCTGTTGCATCTATAGACTCTTATGAGAACAGAAACCGGGACTATATAGGCTTTGATTGAATCTGGGAATAGCTTCATTTTTTCCCTAAAATAAATTTTTTTTACGTGTTGAACAGAAGGTGGTTGACCCATGTGCCATACAAATTAAGCGGGAAAGTGGTCACTTTGCTTTCCGTGGTCGCTTTGCTTTCCCCCACTAAGGGGAAGGGCCCACTTAGTGCGGTGCGAGGTCCGAGAGCATCCACGATTATCTCCTTCCCAACCAGGTCACGTTCTGGTGGCGCCTAGCCGTGATTGGCTAGTCGCCTACAGTACGTACATTCATCACATTTCACCAAACCCCTGAAGTGACCTCTGCCAGCTCCCTCCTCCACAACTCTTCATCATCTCATGTATACATACAGTACTCACAAACTCCAAACAGCCCTTGCTCAAGAACATCGTGGCGTTCCTAACCTCTAGGCACCAAGCCACAAGAAACCCACTTTAAATTAGCTTCGGCAGCGCTCCACCCATCCAATCCCGTCAGGAATTCAGCCAACTTTCCCATGTGGTGGCCACGCCCAGATCACGTTTGCAGCACGCTCCCGATTTCGCGACGTGCAACAGAAAGATGCGAGGCAGACCAAATGCGTCGAGCTGGTGCCTGGCATCACGTGAGCGTGTTTGATGCAGTGCATCCGTACAGTCTTTCCGCAGCGCATTCTCGTATCTGGATATCGAGGACGAAAAAGCACGCGCAAATTTCCACAACAGCACAGGAGATGGCACCGGATCGCAAAACATCTCCAACGAGTATAGAAGCAAGGATAATGATAACAGGTCTATCAGCAGCGGCTTCCCCCAGTCGGTGGACTCGACTCCAGTCGCAACTACCCCATAGCACAAGCCAGCGCGGGACCTCCACTGCAACTTCCAATGCAACCTTTGCGCAAAGTCTGGCTCGTCGAGGGAGAAGACGAATTTATGCTAGGTCTAGATTCCGGACACGAGCCGGATGTGTTTCAAAATGCAAATAGTGCATCGGGATCAGGAAAGTCCAATGATGACGGAGTACCCTTGGGCTTCGACTCTGGCGACGACTCTCTGGAAGCACAGCTTGAAGGAGCACTCAAGGAGGGCGAAAGTACATCATCATCAGAGGAGGAGGACAACATGGCCCCCTTGGATCGACCGATTCCTAATGCCAACATTTGTCCCACCCAGCAACAGCAACAAACCTGGCGCCTTTCTCAATTTATTTCAAAATTTGAGCGCTATCAGCAAGGCGGATCACGAGGTCACCAAGGATTAGGTGACCAGGACTCCATGTCGCAGAAGTTTTTTGCATCACGACCAGGATCTAGATCTCCTCCTAACGGCCAAGGTCTACGCCTACCAGCGCTTCAAGTCAACGATTCCACGGATCACCAATTCTCGATCGCCTCGCCAGCTGGGGAAGTGCGTGGGAAAGCTGTTGCACTATTGGGCTTTCAAAAAGAGAACGACAATGAGTGGCCATAGAAAGAAGGACAACTCATATGGGTAAACTCTCGATCTGGGCAAGGCTGGATAGTTGCTACAGATCCCCAAAGCAAAGAGAGTGGTTTAGTTCCCGAAGAATATGTTCGATTGTTATCGGATCGAATCTAGATGGGTCGACCAGCTTACCGAGCCAATAAGCTGATCAGCTACCGAACAAGGATCAGTACCACCAGCCAGTCGTCTCTACTTTTTCGACATAGTTGGATCCATCCTCCGCACCACCAGAAAACCACACAGCATCGGACCGTTCATTTCTAAGGTTCGAGGAAGTAACGCTGCCTCTGATTGTTTCCAAACCCCAAGACTTCGAGCAATCTACTGTTGATCCAAGGGAACTACAGGGAAGTATTGTGGTGAAAAAGGATCCTCTTCATCGGGCCAAAGCTATTCCCATCAATCCATCACGACCGCATTTGTCACGGAAACGAAAAGAATCGGGAAAGCCATCTCACCCAATTGGAACAAATCCAATCACTGCGACGAATAGCAATAGCGCTGATCAAAAGTTGGTCCTAGACTCTTCGCTGACATCTTCAGAAGGCGTTCTTTTACGCCCACTGCCGTTGGACGAGAAGACAGCAATCTTTGGCTCAGCAAGTATGAAACAAGGGTCACCATCAACCCCGACTTTGCCAATCTCTCCCAATAACACCAAGCGTCCCGAACGTCAAAACCAACACATTTCCGTAAATTCTCAGGCTCGACAACCCGCGCGTTCAAATGTCTCGACGCCGCCTCGGGTTTATCATTCACGCCCTCTTCTGCAGCCTCCCGCGAACGGCCAAGCGGCATCTGTCAGTGGCGGTATGCCAGTAGCGCAAGCTGATCCGAATTGTTATAGGGGAAACAGCGTAAGTATATGGCAGTTTTACAAGGTCAACACCGTGGCGGGGTCATTTTACACCAACTAGTATCAGCTTGCTCTTCATTAGCATAGTGCGGGGCAACCACAAGAGGTGAGCGTTAAGGCTTTCTCAATTCTCGCGTACGAAAGATCAGGATCAAGCCCGGAAGCTGCTAGATTCTCGCACCTTGGCGTAATGGCGTTGTCATATCGCATAAACTTAAAAAATACCTAGCGTTGGATCTGGGCCTGGAAAGCCCGATAGCCCCCCTACCCCGCTTGTACTACCTTACCCCGCTTCCTGCTCTCAGAGGGACTGATTATAGGTACTTCGTACCTCGGCAGGTTATTTACATTACATTGGGAACTCTCATTCGGCAGATACCGTGATGATACGTCAGGTTTACTTGTATATTTTGAAACGTTGCCCTGCTTTTTGGCTCACTACGAGGCTTGATACGTAATTAGCTTATAATGACGTGGTCGGGGGATTTGGTATAATCAGCAAGATATGAGAAGACATCCTGCCGCTGTTTTTCGAAGATCAAGACAACACCTACACAAACCTTCTCCTATATTTGAAGAACCTCATCGTACGAAAATGGCCGACGGTAAGATTGCACTCTCACTCTAGCAACTATCATTGCTCCACATTTCGAAGCACCCACTGACTCCATCCACCACCTCCAGGACTTCGCTCAGCGACCAAAGCTGGTCAAAACCCTACCTTCACCGAGGAAGTCAGCAAAGAAGAAGCCGTGCTTGGCGACAAGGCGGTCGGCGGTATGGATGATGATAAAGATCATGTTGGCAATGTGGCTGGTGGGTTCAAAGCGTAAGTCCGTGCTGACGATGATTTGGTTTGCGCGACTGATCCTCTATTGCAGCGCAATCAGCAATCCGAATACCTCCGAGAAAGCGAAGGCAGATGCTCAAAAGAAGTTGGATACGTTGGAATCGAAGCAGACTTGAAAGCTGGATCCAAACATCGTGCCAATGATTTTAGAATTCAGAGAAGGAATTTGAATGAAGGGTTATTTATTGTCGTGTCTTAGAATTGATGATATAAACATAAACTCTTTCGTGTATCATCGACAGACAACCTTGCTCCTCTTCTATTAACTCAATGACAAACTCATTTCAGCCCTTATTTCTTCGCTTTCTCTTCATCTGTAGGTTCGTCGTTTCCATGCTCACGCAGTGCCTTGTATGCGGGAATAGCCGTCAAGACGTCGGGCTCTACCTTTGCGTCTGCCAGTTCCTTCATTGTGAACACACTGATCGTTCCAGTCGGTTCAATGATGGCGCACTCCACCTGACAAACGTTCAACACCCCACGCTGCCTCAATGCCGCATTAACATCAGTGGGAGAAATCCGATGCTTCTTCATCACGGGCCTCAACATCTCCCCTCGGAAGACCAATACCAGCGGCGGACTTTGAAAAATGCATGATATATGTCGCGCGAACCGAGATGATAACGTGGAGGTAAGGTATTGGAATCCTAGCAGGGTCCCCAGGGCAAGGAGCCCTCGTACGAGCGAGTTGCCGTTGACAATGCCTGCGAGGGTGCTGCCGAGAGCGACATTGATCAATTAGTCGAAAACAGTGATAGGAGCGATAGAGCGATTGCTGCCTAAACGGAGGTATCCAAATAGCACGACCACAGCAATAGATCCGACTGTAACGGGATGAAGAATGCCAGCTTTGACGTAGAAGTCTGAGGTTTGTAGCACGTCGGGTCCAGTGATGACCACCGTCCCATTGGTGCCGCTCGTACTTGTCCCTGACATTATGAGAGAATTGGGAAGAAAATGATCTTGATAGACGATTTCCGGAAACAATAAATGAAGGGAGGTTTGTTTGGGTCTGGTCTTTGTGTTTTACGGCAGCACTGAGACCAGCCACTCAGCGCGACCTAAAGCGGACGGACTGAAGCGGCCCCCCTACCAGACTCGCTTAGGACAAGCGAGCGAGTTTGGTGGGGCGATTTAGCCTTCAGTTTCCACCAAACGATCCACGGAATCGATCGCGGGCGTGTGTTTGACTTCACAAATACTAATAGAAGCGAGCCGATGGTGCGGTATAATTGCTGCTTCTGTTGCATATACCATTATCACCACCGCTATCGTCTGCTTCGTGCTTTATGGAACTGTCCTTGTAAGGGTTGCAGTATGGACATTCGATTTGGCATTCTCGGGAGCGTATATTGGCGTGGCTGTTCTTACTGCTCTTGTGCGCAAGTGTGCGCATATGCGAGCGATGTGCAACGAAAGTTGCACTGCTGGATTGGGGTTAGTGACTCGTGATTCTGGGTTCGCCCTATAAGAACCCAACAAGCCTTGAAATCTGTTCGTGGCCTTTCAGGGGCGAATTAAAGAACGCCTGAGCGGAGCGCTCTGTCGAGATGCCATATCGACGCCCTGTCAAGGGAAGAATAGCGGCGTCCAAGCGTGGTCACAGCCTCAAGCGAACTGCCATGACATCCTCTGAAAGATCTGTGCCAGCGTCACAGTTCGTTTCGTCGATCGAGTCTTTGCTGGCACGTTCTCGATTGGCTCTCTGTGATGTTTTATGTCTCTTTCGTGGAAATCGTGGAGGAGCGGCCATGCCGTGAAGATCCCAAGACTCTCCGCGAAAGCCCTTTATTGGTTTCTTCTCTATTATTTCTATAACTTCATTATTACTTTCAAAAAGTACTCTCGTTCATAATCCCATCCGCTTGAATCTCCTGGTCCATTTTAAACGATATGATATATTGCCGGCTGCTACGTTTCGCATTCGGGATGGTCCATTTACCACTCCAACTCTCAGCTGTCGCAGCTTTACTATATGGCTTTAATGACGTCTCAGCCGGGCAGATAGAGCTCCAGCCAAACGTGCCGTCTCACCGGACAACACTTGCGGAAGTAATGGAACAGGCGGAGGAGCAGATAACTACACCTGTCCCTCAGACCTGCCTTGCTGTTCCATTAATGGCCTTTGCGGCTCCACAAACGACTACTGTCTGACGACAGCCGGTTGCCAGTCGGGGTTTGGGAACTGTACGGCTCCAGCTGCTGGAACGATTAGTCCGGATGAGACATGTGTGTTGATTAGTTCTGGAATAGCAGGCTATGTTTGCTCGACAGCCGATGCTTGTTGCTCTGGCAAGTAAGTTGGCAATGGGGAATAAGGTTGGAACTTTGGAGGCATACAGCTACTAACGGAGCGGACAGTGGCTGGCGTGGAAGTGATACGGATTACTGCTCAGTCTCCGCAGGATGCCAATCCGCTTACGGAATATGCGACGCATCTGACAACAGCACCACTACCGGCGGGAAAGCTACACCTGGTACTAGCACAAATGGACAATGCGGATCAAACCTTGGCACTTGTGCATCGAACGAGTGCTGTTCGCTTGCGGGTTTCTGTGGTGTGACTGAAGGTTTGAAGCTCATATGTCTTTTGGTTGCATCGCAGCTGACGAACGCAAGACTACTGTAATTCTCCCGACTGCCAAGTCAACTATGGCCCCGCTTGTGATGCAAACAAAATTCCCTCGGGGACCAATACCTCTTCCACACCGCGAGATGAACTGGGGTCTGTTCTTTACGGCTCAGCTAGAGTTTATGACTGCTCGCAAACTAGGGACATGGCGCTTACATTTGATGATGGACCATTCATATACACAAGTCATATGTTAGATCTCCTGTCTCAATATAACGCCAAAGCTGCATTCTTCATCACTGGTATTAATAAGTAAGTATTACCTCGAGTTACGATTTCTGGGAACAAAAACCAACAATATCTCAGATAAAGGAGCAATCGACAACGCAAGTCTGGCATGGCCAGCTCTCATCAAGTGAGTTCTACCCCTGGCTCCGCCTCTGCATAACACTCACAGCAACCAAATAGCCTCACACACGTGGTCGCACACAGACTTCTGCAACATAACATCCACGGAGCGCAAGAACGAAATATACAAGAACGAAATGGCCATCCGCAACATCCTTAGCGTAATCCCCACCTCCATGCGTCCCCCCTACGCCTCCGGCACCGCCGGTATGTCCCTTCCTCCCCAGCCCATACCCCACCCAAACTAACAAGCCCCAGAATGCGGCTGCGAAGCCGACCGCAAGACTACCTCATAGACTGCGCAATGGGTACCCGTACGGTTCCCCGCAAAAATTACCCAATAGGGCGGTTTTTCGAAATTTCAACGGTTTACAGTTCCTGCGGGTCGGCTTAATTACTCTCCGGTGCATCATCACGTGACTTTTGTGACTTAAAATAGGAGCGCTAAGCCTAATCTGTAGTGCCACGTGGCTCGCTTAACTTTAAGCGAGCATGCGGGTTAAATCGGATAATCCAAAATTACCCGCCCCGTTGAATGGGTACCCACGGGGCGGGCCACTAAGCCTCGGACCCGGGAAACGGGGAACCGTTGCGCAGTCTACTACCTCAACAGCTCACCGACCCTCATCCAGAACTCGAAAACGATCTTCGATACAGCGTTAGCGGGCAAGAGCCCGGCTACGGACGACTTTTTGGTTATTGCGCATGATATTCATAATCAGACGTCTGCGGTGCTGGTGGAGTATATGTTGCAGGGGCTGCAGAGGGAGGGCTATAGGCGGGTGACGGTGGGACGAGCTTGGGGGATCCGGAGGCGAATTGGTATCGGACTGATGCTTGTAGTACTCTGGGTTGAATGGTG
>QGMK01001408.1:0-10272 GCA_007825345.1 Lachnellula suecica | reverse complement strand
TTCTCCTCCCTCGTCTTGCGCCCCTTCTCCCCAGGGATCAAATCCTTGGCCGCGCCCTTCGGATTCTCCAGCGCCTCCAGCGCGCGCGCCTTTCCGCTCTTCTTGTGGCGGCCCTGGTGCTCCAGCGCCTCCTCGTCGCTGCTGCTGATATCGTCGTCGCTGTTCTGCACCATCTGCACATTGCGGCCCTCCTTCTTCTTGCGCTCGCGCTGCCCGTCTTTCATCTTGCCCAGCTTCTCGTCCGTGCACTCCTTCACCACCACGTGCAGGCCCGGGAAGTTCGCGTTGAGGAATTCTTTGAGTTTGGGGAGAAGATCGCCTTTGGGGGCGGTAGGTCCCGCTGTCGTTGTCGATTATCAGCTCGTAGTGCTCTGGTGATTCGGGGGGCGGCGAGTGAGGGGGGCCGCCGGGGGACGTCGGCGTCGGGGTGTGATTCTTGGTTGGGCGCGTCGGTGGATTCGTGGGGGTGCTTGAGGCGCCGGACGAAGAACTCGCCGCTGCAGGCGATGTAGATGTTCACGTCGCTGTGCATGGTGTGTTTGCTCAGCAGGTCGATCCCGAACTCCTTGCCGGTCTCGGTGAAGCGCAGCAGGCCGTCAAGCGTCAGGACGTAGGTAAAGATGCGGCCGCCTTCGTCGTAGTGCACCATTTTCAGGAATTGGAGTGCTGCTTCTTTAGAGCGCGGCGGCACGATGCCGTATTCGGTGCTGTTGGAGAAGTTGTAGACGCGTGCGTGTTGGTGGTGCAGGGCTTTGTTGAGGATTCGACCGCGCAGGCCGGCTTTTGAGAACATGCCTTTGACGAAGGGCTTGAATTCTACGAAGCGGTGGTAGAGCTCGGCTGGGACTGGGCCTTGGAGTTGGAATTGGTTTGCTTGGAAGCTGTATTTGTTAGTTTTTGTCTGGGGACTGGGGCAAGAGACTTACTCGTATTTCTCGGTCTTGCTACCATCCCCACCATTACTGCTTCCAGGGGCTTTTGTTCCTGCAAGTCGTCCGATCATGGGCGAGTAATGCTTTATCCACGCAGTCTCTCCCACCGTATACATCCGTCCATGAGGAGGTTCAGACTCGCCCAGGACCTCAGCACTGATATACAGATGCCCACCCATATGCACATTGCTACTCAACATAGCAGCGCAACCACGAACCAAATACGCTCTTTTACTGGCCATCCGCTTCTTGATATCAAACTGCTCCTCCTGTATGCCCCTCCAATTCTGATCAATATGATTAACATGAATCGTCACATTGCCCAGCCTATCATCATGATCCGACGGATCCTCATCATAGAGCCTACATTTCAACCTGAACCCACTCGACGGCACGCCCGCCACGACCCAGCGATAGTCCCACACGGGATCGACGTTCTTATGTATGGTCGGCGTCCTTACAACCATGGCCGGGTCTTCCTTGTGTCTTGTGGGCAGCGCGGAGCTCAGTGTCGCCATGATAAACGGATCGGAGGACCGCGAGTTGAGATCTGACATGGGCAGGTTCTCTGCGCGGTGGAAGGTGAAGCGCACCGTGTAGCCGTCGCGCGCGGTGGGGATGGGCGTCGCATCGTAGCCGCCGGCGGGTTCCTTATGGGTTTTGTCGTTGATCTTTTGCTGGCCTTTATGGACTTTCTCCTTCGCCGCCGCGAGTTTCCCCTTGCTCTCGGCCTGATCGCCATTCTGGGCGTTATTGCTGGAGACACCGTTGGACTCGACGCCATTAGGCGGTGCTGGTCCCTTCTCTTGTTCCGACATTGTGATACTTTTGAATGATCGTCAGCGGGGTCCGGAGAGTTGTTTGATTGAGAAGTTTAGGCTTACATTGAAGTCTGTCTCACAAGAAGCTGATAAATGCCAATGTCGCGCGGGGTTTTGTCAGCGAGCGCAGCTACTGTATGATTACTCTTGCGGCCGCGACAGCAAAAAAGCCCCCTCGTCGTCAGCTTGTACCGTCCTCGATCGTCCTCGTCGGCTTATCGCGCAACAGATGCAAATACACCAGCTGCAGGCTGAGGATATTAGGCTCGGTGGTGGTCCGCGGTCCGATGGTGTTTAGATGGCGATGCGCGGAACCAAGCTTTGCCAAGAGACGGGTTCGCCAATGTTAGAATTCGAGGGTCTTTCTGGGGTGACAGCTGCAGGACGGGACAGAGAATGAATCAATGGGAAGGCGAGGCTTTCCTGTCTTAGGTATTCTCTCAATCCTTCTAGCTCCCGTCTCCAGCCTTCTTCATTTCCGGTTTTCACCTTCGAGTACCTAATGCGGCTTTTACCTAAGTCTTGCCGCAGTCTGCCGCAGTTTCACTCTGGAGAAGCTTGGACCTACGTCATATCATACGAGCTCGGTCTACACGGAGACGTTATTGGATTCGAGATGAATAGATGAGGCTATACTCTCGAGTATTAACTCATTGGGCCATTAATATAAATATATGATATAAATCTCAAACTAATGGTAGTAACTATTTGGATATCTTTAATATGGTGAGAGAATCAAAAGCAGAAAATTGTGAAAGAATTCTGTACGTACTGTCACATGAATAGTGCCAACATTTACACATCTAAGTGGAGAATATTTAGTCACTTGCCAATATCGTGATCCATTAATATTACTACCAAGTATGCCCCCCATAGTTGATTGCATAATTCTTTCTTTCCAATCCAGGGGATTCAAGTCAATCCCGCCTCCTGTGTACACAAACCACCGCAGACCATATGGCCTGATCCCCTCCGTGGAATGCAACCAAATAGTGACAACAAAATCCAACGCCATCAATGCATGTTCCCCATGGTATCTCCCAATCATCGCATCATTCATAAAACGGCCTCCCACTCATCAGCGCTCAGGTATAGGCGCCTTAGCCAACCGTCCTCCTGCACTCACACGTTTCTGCAGTCGAGCATCGCGTTCCTTTTGTTTGTCCACTGCGCCCATAACAGGAAGCGCGCCTAGAGTATCACCCACAGTGCCCCCGCGATCAAGCTTCTGCTCGATGTATAGAGTCGCGCTACGGCTCAAAGGGAAAGCAGGTAAAGAGGTAGGGATCTCAGCCCCATTTTGTACCAGCATTTCAGCTACAGGAAATGGAACAGCCTTAGCAGCGGTTTCTGGCCTTCCAGACGAAGTCACTGGGGAAGGTTGTGCTGGGTCCGCAGCCGCCAATGCCAAAAACACTGAGTGAGTGCCCCTCGATTTGTCTGCTACATTGGGGTTTGCTTTCAAGGCCAAGGCGTAGATAACCTGCTGGATTTCATTCTTCTTGATGGCGGCAAGAAGAGTCTCATCAGCAGAGGGATACCGCGATAGTGTTGGAGAAATCGGTTCCACGAATGCCCTCTCCACGTATTTCGCTGTGATGAATCTCAACCTCTGTTCACGTGTTGCTTGAGGCGAAGGCTTATTCCCCGGTTCCAACTTCGCTTCCCACACCATGTTCGAAACCCGGTTGCCGACAAGGAGAAGAAGCTCAACGATGTCGAGGGTGAACGAATTGATATCCAAAGTAAGGGAGCGGACCTTGCTAATGTGTGTTCCAAGTGATCGATGAATACCACTGCACTCGATGCACAGAATAATGGCAAGGTTGATAGAGACCCATTCGGTCTTGGCTCCAGAGCCGCAATCCGCACACCAGCAATTGCCTTGGTCAACTTCTCGCAGTTGCTGAAGCAGCTTGTCTGGGCTCTCATCGAAACCACTGCTCCCTTGCCGATTGTATGCCGGTCTTGCGCCGACCGTAGTCCGTCGAAAGACACTATTGGCAGCCGGAATATTGATAGGGTGGTGAGCTCCATGATTCATAGATGAACTTTTGCCGGTCAAGATTGAACCGATATCTCTCCGAATCGAATGCGGCTCGGGATGTGGAGCCGGCCGTGACGGTGGTTCTCTCATGTCTCGGCCTTCCATCGCACTTTGAATGGCGTTGTTGATGGCCGATATCCAATTGTTCATGTCGTCTTCCGAAGTTGCTTGATATACACGTTTATACTGAGGTGTTATCACCTCGAAACAGAACCTCCTCTCCGCGCTGCGAGCTTCGCGTACAGAAGCCATCCGAAGGTCAATAGGCTCCATATGTAAATCTAGCTTTTGCTTCCAGTTGCTGTACTCAGACAGCTTGCCAGCATCCAGAACGATCCAAAATCTAGAATAGGTCAGCAAAATAGAAAGCGTGTGGGGATTTCAACAAAACTCACTTATGCCAGGCTTGTTTGTTCAAGCCTCTGGGGTCTGCATGGCTGCCAGGTCTGCTCAAGGCCCACAAAAGACCTTCCTTCCTTTGTGTACCGTTCTTCTCGCTATTTGAGGCTTGCGAATGATCTTTCTCTTCTAAATCCCGGATACCCCTAAACTTTGAATTTCCAGGGCTCGAGAGCGAGCCAATCCCAGAGGACAAGCTGCCCGGAGAGCGAGAGAATTCAGAGATGCTGCCGTTAACAGCGTGAGCCATGGATGTGCCATTCGTTGAGACTGCTCTCAATGTGGATGCAGTGCTATCGGATCTGCCAAGATCTGAATCCGATACATATGCTCCGCCGCCGTTGTGGCTTGACGTGGGAGGTATGACACCAACGACTGGTACTGTCTCCGGCTCGACGTAGGTAATAGTGCTCTTCTCGAGGTTTCGACGCTTCTCCTCACGTTCAGTTCGCTGGTACTGAAATTCTTTATCCGCTTGCTGAACTTCAGAGCTCAAGGCATCGAGTTGAGGTAACATCTCTTCGACTTTCTTGGCTGTCGCTAAATAGCCCCTCGTCTGAGCATCTGCATACTTGGTCAAATGAGACAAAACCTCTTGCTCTTTTCTTCCGCCGTGAAGATCCTGCATAAACGAGGAATAATCGAACCGCTTTAACTCAAAGTTCCGCCGTTTGGTCTGATATTTGTTATCGCTATCGGTTCGTTTCTTCTGCTTCAGGGAGTCTTGTCGTTGCCCGAGATATCGAGAAACATATGCATAATAATCCTTGCTCTCTTCTTCGAAATCCCGCTTCTTGGACTCTGCTTGCTTGATATCGAGGTGTATAACTTCGTTATGGGGTCGATAATAATTCTTTGCAGGTTGACGGTGTTCTGCTTTTCATATTGCAATATTTCCCTCGCAATCTTATCAAAATAATGTTCCAAGGCTGGCTGCACCGCATTGGCGTTGGAAGAAGAGGCTTCTCGTAGGGCATCCATAAATCCAGAAATAGCCTCGTTGCACTCGGTCTGCGCAATATGTGCCGCCTCTGCCTTCTTCAAGACCTTTTTCATGCGCTGCCTCATATTTCCCGTTTTCTGTTCCAGCGCTTTCATTGTAGCGCGGAAAAGAGGTCCGTCTTCCGTGGCGCTCATATCTTCGCCAGGTCGCTGGCAGGAAACATCGACTTTGACTAAATCTTTAGGGACTACTATGCCAGGCCCTTCGGAAGCCGGGAATCCTGGCGATGAAGGGGGCTCTTCAAACTCGCGCAAATCCATGCCACTCATTCGAGATTCCATAGATTGTGACGAAGGTACTCGAAGTTTGGGAGGCGCAACGAGGCTGAACTGCGGAGAAGGAGAATTCGGTTGACTGAGGTAATACTGGGGGTCTATGTATATTGTTAGCAACGCAGAAGATATGGTATCATAAAATGACTGTACTTGAAACCCAGAACGAAAAGCTGGCAAGCGTGTTCAGCCGATGTGCTCGCTGATCATACTCGACGAACTTAAATAGTTAGCAGGGGCACGATTTCAAACCACAGGATTAACAAACGCTGCAGCTATTCCTCCATCCTCCTCCTCGGTCCTCTGCTGCCTTCGGGGGCCTCCATTTCCACGACCACTCGAACGATACTGATTGGCTTCCACCCGTGGAATAATCGCCTACTAATTGTACGTTTGCGTTTTTATGGAGGTTTGGATCGGCGTGAAATTCTCTCGTCACTAAAGTCTCGACTTCTCTTGCCGTGGAGGCTGATACATAGGTAAGGTTGTTAATAACAGTGTCCGCCAAAGCGCCTGTTGGTTCTTGCAGTCCATTGTTGCCTTGGGCAACTTGGGGTGTCTGTCGAATGATAAAGGTAAATTTGAATGTGAGCTCATCGTCGTTATTGAGTTTTATGATAAATTTCGGCGAGGCTGCGGGAGAGGATTCTGGGTCCTGCGAAGGGCTTGTTAGTTATGCTTTGGAACATAGCCATGCGCTCAGCAGAGCAAGCACCCGTCATACCTGTACATATTCTAATACACTATTGTCTCCCAGTTCGCGTGTCGCCGACACTCTCGTTGCGGGAAATGCATTTGGGACCACATTGAGGACTGTTCGCCTTCGAGAATTGGTAACGGATAACGACGAAATTGTCACTGTTCCCGAGTCAGCACCATTCACGACGGTCGCAGGGTATCTGCAGGGAGATACTAACGTCTCGTCTGGTCTCGAAGATAAATATCAGCACCGTCCTCGGGTCTGCTGCTGATGTTCCCCATGGTGTAGATTTACCCCTCCAAGGCGCACTCCTTCTGGTTGGGTGTCGGGCGAGCGGTGGTTCTCGCGCGGAGGCGGCGTTCGAACGCTGTTGACAAGATAATCAATAGCATCTAGGTGTATGCTGATATGCCGATATCCAAAGAACAGATGCTTGAAGGTGGTGGTGGAAGTGGAAGGTGTTTAATATTGATGCCGGGGCGATTAAGATAGGATAGGTCTCTAGCGAGTCTGGAAACCCCTGATGCAGGAGCCAGTTATTTTAGGTGCGGCGCGGCAGCAGTTGCAAATAATACCCAAATTAAGACGGTTGGCAGCTAATTTATGTTTCAGATGACGATCGTGCTTGGCTCAGGGATAAATGCACCGGTGCTCGTAAACTGATGGTAAATGTAGTGAGTGGTGTTTGTACGATGTGTATCTTGTACTGTAGCTGCAGGCAGACGACAGGCCAAGATGGTATTTCGGGCACGGCCTATTGGTGGGATCGCACTATGTTGACGTATTGCACAGGAACGAGGCTGTAACTTCTAGTGGTCGGGGTCGTGGTCGTGGTCGTTGTGATGGCTGCGACGCGCAGAGAGGAGGCGGCGGCGACAGCTTCAGTCACCAGACCAGCAAAAGGGCGAAAGGAGGGTCGCTCCGATTCACAGCGTCTCCTGCCAGAAAGACACACGCAGATATATCCCGTCCGGCGTTGGTCAGGAGTGGAAGAACTTCACAGTAGAAGGCTGACTCTGAGACTTCATCATCGTCAGGCTGAGGCCCAAGACATATCAGGGGTTAACTGTCCAAAAATACGGATACGGTGCACCCTGTCTATGCTCCGTAAGTTTGGCACTTTAGGAGGGGGGCTGGGCCGAGGCAAGTAGCCGGCTACATTGTGCGCTTGGCCTGGGGTAAGGAGCTTGACCTTCCTCGATTTATATTTTTGAAATTATTCTACTGCAATGAGTAACTGCACTCAATAGTCATAATTCTCCTTGCAGCTAGATTCAATCTTCCAACAAGCCTATGGCAACATTCCAAGCTTAATCCCAACCCCGCGTGGACTATTGCCTTGGAGGTGGCCAGAACAGCACAAGTGGCTGAGCGTGCAGTGTGACCTGTACACGAAGTACAAGTTTGGATACCGTGCCTAGAAATTGAAGATGGCCTCAGGAGATCAGGGAAACTCGTTTGCGAAGGCAACTACTGTCAAGGCGCTGGACTCTCACAAATACGAAGCTTACTTTCATGACGATTGGTGTATCGGATCAGTTCCCCATGGAGGCTGTAAGTAGACAATCTCCAGTGCAATCATTCATTCATTTCAGCTATTTCTAAATAAGTCTCAACTCTTTTTTAAAAAAAAAAATCTAACTAATCCAACATCAGATGTCACGGCTACGTTCTTGCAAGTTGTATCAAAACACTTTGGCACCACCCTGGCCAAACAAAACCAGCCTCACACCATAGCGCTCCATCTGGACTTCCTCCGTCGAACGCAAGCCGGTCAGGCACACTTCACCGTCAAGGACACGAAGCTGGGCCGGCAAACCTCAATCGTTCACGTCACGCTCTCCCAAGCCGGCCGCGAGGAAGCCATGGGCTACATCACCAACTCCAACATGCACACCGAGTCCGGCGTCTCATTCACGACCTCCTGGAACCTGCATCCAAAACCACTCCCCGTCTCCTTGTCACTGCTTCCGGGGGACAAGGATGAGAATTGGTCGCTGCAGCCTGAAATGCCATTCGCGGCTTTCCGGAAAGCAACGCAGAAGACGGAATTCTACTTCCCCCGGAACGGGCATGCAGCGAGGAGTAGGGCAGATGAATGGATCCGCCTTCGAACTGGCGAGAAATGGACGAACGCCACGCTTGGCTACGTGGCGGATATGTGGCCTATGCCAGTTGAGGCTTTAATGAGCGAGGAGAATCCCTACGATGTCAAGAGCAGCGCCTCCAAGAATATCAGGACGAGGACCATGTGGTATCCAACAGTATTGTTGAACATGGACATGAAGAAGGTGCTGCCGGAGGAGGGCGTCGAATGGTTGTTTGTGAGGGTCGAGGCGAAGCAGATCAAGAATGGGAGGATGGATCTTGAAATCATCATCTTGGACGAAGCAGGCGATATTGTGTGTTTGTCGCACCATGTTTCGTTGGCCGTGGGTGCGGAGAGGAATATTGCTGAGAGAAGCACGAGCAAGATATAGAGCTTGATTATAAGGACTCAAGTACTAGTCTTTAAATGAATAGAGGTTATCCAAACCCTTGCATCGCAAGGTTTTTGTCTTTTTGCTTGGATACTCCTACTTTATGCAACAATCATAGAGCCCGAAAGTTCGCTGGTTACATGTTCACAAAGCTACTCAAGGCAAGTGCCACCTCTTTCGCCCACCTTCAGTGAAACACTTTACTTCCACTTCCCAGTGTAGCCTCATCTGGTTATTTGAGATGAGTCGCTTATCTCCTCTACAACTCTATTATCAGCTAAATATTACATCTCGTGGATTCGAGAAGTATAGCACAGAAGGCCGTGTTTCAACTCTGCACCTCGTGCATGTAAATCGCCCTCAAGCGAGATATAAAGGGGCTTCCGCATGCTTAAGATCGCTTCAACCTACAACCAAGCAGCAAAAACACCCACCAGATAACTACTTTCAAGAAGCCAAGGCCCCGCAACGATGTTCAGTCCATCCGAATCTCGCTGGCAGCAATTTCTAGACTCAGACGACGACTCAGTCGAACACGAGCGTCCAGTGAAAGTCTCCCGCAAAAGCGAGCGAAACTTCCTGCCGTTCATGTCCCCCCACGAAATCATAGAGCAAGTCCCTCCCCCCTTCAAACACAAGACCCACCTAACTAACCCCCATAAGGCTGATCGACCACTTCCGCGGCCCCGAAGTCCGCATCCTCGTCGGCGCCCATAAGAAACCCTACATCCTATCCAAAAACATGCTCTGCTACTATTCCTCCTACTTCGACGCCGTCTTCAACGGCAGCTTCAAGGAAACCGCTAGTCAGGAGCTGTGTTTGGAGAAGTGCACTGAGGAGGTGTTCGAGATGGTCGTTGCGTGGATGTGGACCGGGACTGTCAATATGCCCGACGCCACGGGGGAGACTGGGTCTCAGATCCTTAGCGATGCTATCGAGTTCATGATAGTCGCCGATTACATGGACTTACAAGACACCTTTCATCTCTTCGACGCCCAGATTGACGAAGTGTTAGGCCTCTACACGCTCCTGTCAACGAAGTCCTGCCTTACGGCAGCGCATATCCGCAGAGCGTATGAGCTACCGGAGGACCATCCTATCCGGGACATTTTTGTGCAGGTGTGCTTGGATGCGTATCAGATGAGTTTGAGGCCTACTAGCAGGGGGTATACGAGGAAGCTGTTTAAGTTTTGGGATGAGGTTGAGGAGGTGGAGGGGTTTGCGGCGGATTTGGCGCGGGCAATGGTTAGGAGTGCGAGGACGGTAAAGACGCCGGGTGTGAGGAAGAAGTCTACGAGATAAATTTGAATTAGGACGAGGGTAGTATTGGGGGTTGACCCCTCGACATAGGTCGGCAAGATGAGAGTCTTGTGCATCTGGAATACACAACGCCATCCTCACTTAATTCATCTCATTATACAGTATACTAGCAAACTGAAGTCACACCTAAGTGCTCATATCACATCTTCTATCAGTCGGGACCATAGACCCTCAACTGTTCTACTTTGTCCCACCCACTTCCCTCCCCATCCACCGTCACATCACAAAAACACCCTCGTCTTTCTCACTAAAATATCTGCCGCCCTCCTCTCATCTACATCCCCATTTTCAACCCCT
>QGMK01001407.1:0-10274 GCA_007825345.1 Lachnellula suecica | reverse complement strand
AAATTATTTTTAATTATAAATTTTAACGCTTTTAAAGAAAATAAATAAACTACGATTTATAATAAAATATATCCCGCAAATTAAAAATAATAAAACAACTAATAGAACCCAAAATTCGGTCAATTCATCTGGATGTATATGCGCTATTGCATGGTATAAACACGCCGGAGAAAGCGTAGTTAATTGGTTTATATACAAGTGCAATCTACGCCTCACGAGCCGCTTGAGACCGGAGAAAGCGAACAACCTCCACGCCAACCAATGAAGTCAGGGCCGGAGAAAGCAACAAGAATGCGAAATGCAACAAATAAATGAACTATTGAATTCTGAGAGATAGCGGCAACTGTGCCTCTGGACTTCATCCCACTAGGAATTAATTATTGAAGATGGTGGCTCCCATCGCTCGCATCGCACGGCACGTTCACGCAAGAAAGAGTCTGTCTATATCTCATTAGCCACACTGCTATCTCGTCGATTATCTACGTATACAGTCGTTTGATCTCAAGCACCATGCTCATCAATCAATTGAAAAAAAAGATGCATCAAAATATGGGTATAGTGCCTCGCCTTGCCATGCCAGCCTTGAAAGTCCCGCCGTCCAAAACGCCCATCGCCATTTCTCATTCCTTCATATACCCTACCTCGTTTCCCTTGCCGCGATACTCGTTCCTCATGTAACAGCAGCAACCCAGCCCAGGCCCTCCCTGTCAGAAAATGCCCCCAGCACCGTCCTCGCAAACGTGGTCGTGTCCGAAACAGTACTCCACGGCCCCCAGGACTTGTCCACCCCAAGCTCGACCAACGAGGGCGCCGTATCCTGCACCCGCTTCCATAATTGGCCCTGCGCCTTCTCGTTGCTCTTCAGCAAATCCAGCAAGCCATCTCGCACGACTGAATCAAGGTAAGCACGTCGCAGCTCGTCACGACAGAGTGCGCCGAGCTTGCTCGAAAGCGCGCATAGTACCGGAATGTTCCGCACGCTTCTATCCACAAATTCCCAGAGCTTGAGGAGAGACTCCCAGTTGGCAGGGCTGCAGGCTAGGTTTTGCATTTTCATGATGCGGACGTTGGTGGAAAAGGCATTCATGTAGAAGACAATGCATTCGAGTCCGACGCTAAGACCGAGTTTACGTTGCTCTTCCGTGACCTTTTCGCGTTCGGTTTGGTTTTTGGTTTTGAGCGTATCATCCATCTTGTGCTTGAGCTTGAGGGCTTGGCTGGAGTACCGTCTTTCTTCGGCTTTGAGCCGATCGATTTCAGGGCTGGCGAGGGTCGCTGGGCGAGAGGGTTTCTCGGCCGAGGCGGGCGTGCTGGTTGCTTGAGGCGTGCGGGCGTTTCCGTCATTGGAGTCGACACGGCGCATGGCTACTGTTTTCATGGAGTCGCCCTTCTTGGGTGTCGAAAGTAGGTTTCGATCTGGAGGCGCGCTGGTAACAGCTGGTGATTTAAAAGGGTGTTTTTGAGCCGTGTGATTTGGTCTCGTAGCTTCCGCAATGTCGGATTTAACGCGTTTGGATTCGGGAGCCCGTGGTGGTTCGACAGAAGGCCGTTTGCGACTTGTTGGTACTGACTTCTTGGCTAGAGGAGTCTCTTCTTCCGAATCCGATGTGAAGTCTCTCGCCAGTGCAGAAGGTGCCAAGCCTTTGCGAGCGGGTTCCACGGGTGTGCTCTCCTTATTTGGTGTCGGCCTAAGATTCAGCATCCGCTCGATGGTTTTTGTCCTCGACTTTTTGTACTTCAACTTCACAATAAGAGTCGGTGAAGTTTCGGCTCTATCAGGCGGCTCCTGGGACTTGCTAGATTCAGCCTGACTTCGCTTTGGCGGGTGGCCAACTTTCGTTCTCGGTGCCTTCTGCGCCACGCCTGGTGCACCTGGTTGCCTTGCCTTCTCGTGTCGCGCTTCAACAGTGTTACTACTCTGCGCCTTCTGCTGTAACCTAAGCAACTCTTGCTCGATAACATCCGGTAGCCCGGGTGACAGGATTTGCGGTAATTTAAAGGGTGATTGGGATTTTGGCGGTGTAGAAAGAGGTGATGATTCAGCGGCATTAGACCTATGACTCTTAACAACAATGGTGTCAGAGCCAACCTTAGACTTTAATGGTGTATTCGAGGATGAATTCTTGCCCGATTCCGGCTTCTTCAGACTTGAAAATCCAGAAGATTGTGAAGCAGGACCGCTGTCGAGATCCGCCGGCAAAGGTGATAAAAGTGGGGGTATATCTGGAGTTTTTGGTGAATTAGGTTTTGATAATTGCTTGAGGCCGCCAAGTCTCGATATAAGATTCTCCTTCCGCGATTGAGGTGATTCTTGCGAGGATTGGGTCTGCTGTTTTTGTGCCATGAATGGCGAGGGTTTCGTCTCTACTTTTTGTTCGGGTCGGCGAGGAAAGCTCTGTGACCCAGAAGGTGTTCTCGATAGCTCTATCTTCGTTCGCTTTTCCGGAGGGGCAGTCGCAGAATCCAGGGCTCTCTTCTGCGGCTTGGAGTCGGATGTATCCTTAGACGGGGAAGGTGAATGGGGCCGCGGGGGCAGAGTGTGTTTCGTGGGAATTAGGTCGGGTTTCGAGACTTTGGAATTCGAATCTTTGAGGTGTAAGGAATCGCGGGGAACAGCATTGCCATTTGTAAATGGGCGCGCCTTTTCTCTTGCTTCGGGGTGACTGTTACGAGGTCTGGAAGGTTGCATTAGCTTGGACGCGCAACTCAAATACTGTATAAACTCACCTTTCTTCTTTCGCAGCTGCTACCTTAACTGCGCCATTCTGCCTCCCCTCTGAACCCTGACCCTCCGAAGATTCCACACGAGACATTGGCGTGCCCAGAGAAATATTGCTAATGTTTCTCGAATGCCCTGGCTTGCGCTCCACATCATTAGGCGTCGACCGAGGCGATGGCCTGACACCTGTCTGCTTCATATTCTTGTAATCCTTGATTGAGTACTTGACCGCAGGAGCCCGTGTTTTGTCTTTATCCTTGCTGCTAGTGTCTGGGGTTGGGGTCCCGCTGCCAGCCGTCGCGGCGAATTCCTCCTCCCAGTTGCCCTTGGCCATTACGATGCCGCAGTCGCCGTCCGCAACGAGGGTCAAGTATTGCAGGTTTTTCGGGAAGAGCGTTTTCTCGTACGGGAATTCGGGGCGGAAGGGGTAGGCGGTGGTAATGGTGAGGAGGTGGGGAATCTTCAAGTCAGTCAGCAGAGAACAAAGAGTGAAGGGGGAGAGGGAGGGGTAGGGAAGGGGAGATGAACGGCACATACGTGTGGTAGGAATCTTTCTTTCAGAAACTCAATCTGTCTGTCTGCTTCATCCAGACCAGCAGAAGCAGCAGCAGCAGCAGCACTCTCCTTCCTGCCCTCCACCTTCCCATCCATAGCGTCGTTGGATTTGTGGTATCCTCTCTACCCCAGCGCGCGAAGTGAGCCAGTCGGCTTTGCGTTTCTCTGAGCGACCCAAGAAGGTGTCGGTATCGATTTCGAACAGTTCACCCTACACGCAGTGAATGACTGCTGGTGTTGCGATCCGTCCAGCTCTTCAAATCAAGGGCTCATTGTCGCGCAACCCTGCAACCCGCCCAGTCGCGTCGCATGAAGCCAATGCGGTGCTTCTCCTTCCCCAGACAATGCCCTCCGAATGCACAGTATCGCGATCGGTCTGCGCTTTTTGGCAAAGCAAAGTGAGGTTGTTGATGTTGCAGCGGTGGTGGTGGTGGTGTTGGTGCTTCTGACGTGTGGCTGGGGTGTGGATTGGGTTGATGGCACTTGCACTTGCTTGCGCTCGTACCGTAAGCGTGAGCGTGGAGAATCGCGCTTAGATATCGTTCCGCCCCTGGCACCGCGGCTGGCTTCCGTACTTATAGGTAGTGGGGAGTACCTATATATGCAGGTCACCTTTCATTATACTAGCGTGAGTTAACATGAATTAATTGGGTTTTATCCTTCAATACATAGTCAAATTTGAAAAGAGGATATAAATGCTCAGCCCCGGCTATCCAAAGGAGGCCCATGCTGGATGGATCCATGCTGTGCTGCACAGGTTCGTGCTGGTGAACAATCCTGGAATGGAGGCAGATCATCATCACGTGACAAATATAACAGCCGTCAGGTTATTTCCTAGTCTGCTGCCCAGGTACAGGCTAGCAATTGTACAATGCATACATGCAATCCCCTCCTAGCCCCCGCGCACCCCCCTCCATTTATACATACAATATAATATACCTACAAAAAGGTCTCTAGCATCCAAGATTAAACGCATGACCCTAACCGCAACGCCATGCTAATGACCCATCCCTTTTCTATGCTATGCTACGCCGATGCTTCAATGGAATAGCAATGCGGGCACAACCACTTTCCCGTGGTTGGCAAATCCGATATTTTGGATGCACACTCGCGGTGGAAGAACCTCCCGGGGCAGTTCTGAAAGACGTTAGCTATGCACTTTCACACCGAATTGACCACTTACATTTGCACGAGATCCTCGACAAACCACCCGATCATGGATCTGTATGTGTTCCAGGCAAATACAAGTCATGCCCCCACGATGAACAGGCACCTGAGGTTTGAAATCCTTGTTTTCGGCGTCATCCACCTCGGCCATTTCCACATCCGGCTTTCTACTCCCCTCCGTTTTAGTCCCTTCTTCCATATTGCGTTCTTTGACATGCTGAGCGACCCGTATCACCTTCAGATACTTCGTCCATTGACCCCACGTAATGATGCCTCTAGCCTTCAATGTCTGGCAATGTATGCCCAGCTGAAACGGCCTCGACGCCCTTTCCAGAAACCAATCCTTGTTGCTCAACACAAAGCGGTACATCGACTCGTCGAGAAATTTGTGACTCGTGAGATGTTCCGCCATGATGAATGGGTTCCATCTATTGATGTAGTCTTTCTCGTCGTCCGTCAAGTCGGTGAAATCATTGATTGTATCGCGGTGCTTGTAGATCAGCCAACTTTCTTCTTTTTCGTCGTCGCTGTTGGGGAGTTCTTCTCCTGGTTCCAGGATTTGCTTGGTGATGCTGTCGTATAGAGGTTTCGCCGTCTTCGGCACGTAGAGTTTTCTGTTTGACCGAACGGGGAGATTTGCGGAGAACGTTTTCGTTGGGATATCTCCCATGTCATCCGTATCGTTCGAGGTATTTGGTGAGCTGCATCTAGACCCGCGTGACGAGGATGATAAGGAGGACTCTTGACCGGCCTCCTGAAGATGCTCAGGGAACATGTTGTGCTGGGGTCCTTGTCGAGCTTTGACCCACGAATTGTCTCCGTTGAGATATGGTTCCAGCTCGAAGACGGTCGTTGATTTGCTGAGTTGGAAAGTCCGTGCTGTATCGCTGCTGACCGTTGAGCGATTTTTCTGGATTGTCATGAAATACAGAACTCTGGGTGGCTCTCTACGAAGTTGGAAGCTGAATTTATCGTGCCAGTTTCGAAGATGGAATGTCAAGTGATCCACCGATTTATTCGAGCGCTTGCAGAACGGGCATGTCAAACCAGAGACTTTGGACTCCCTTTTAAGTCCGTAGTCAGCAGCGTCTGAGCTTTGGAGACTGTAAGTCACGGTGATGCCTGAACTCTCCCCCAAACCTGCTTTATCTCTGCTTTTGTATTTTCTAGGAGATCGACCCTGCGCTTGAGCACTCAGGACTTTGAGATTGTAGGATGGAACATTCTGTCGAGCCCTTTGGCCTCGAATATTTGCAGGGCTTTCCGGCATTTCTGAGGTTTTCCGGGGAAGTGGAGATGCTGGGGCAGCGTCCTCGGGGGCTGCTGGCACTGAAGCTTTTACAGGAGACTCAATCTTGACTGCTTTTGCGGTCAGAGCGCTCACGGAACTTGGGAGTGCCCACTGAACCTGGAGCTCGAGAAAGTCTGATAATTGTTGCTTCGTAGCGCCAAAGCGGACTTCCAGTTCTGGAAATTGATTCTGACGATTCGGGTTGAGTATAGATTTGCTTTCGCCAAAGAGAGTAAGGTCCGAAAAACAGACTAATTTCTCTGCCAGTGCCGTCGCAATCGGATGTTCACCTTCAAGTGATTCGTCTAAATTGGCCATTCCAGGAACAGTGACGGGCGGCCATGCAGTGTGATTCCCCAGCTGCTCTATTTCAACTTGGAGTCTGTACCTATCCGCAAAGTCTGGCCCATAGTCGAATTCGTCCTCTTGATCGGGAAATTTTGTGGTTTTTCGATTGACGTAAAACTCGTTTGGAGAGAAGATAAAAGACTCAGGCGGGTAGAATTTTCTCTTAACTGATCCGTCGCTTCCGTGGGTGATGTGTAGCGTGCATGTCCTCACACGCCGGCACCTTTGAACGAATCCTTCTGCCTCAGATTTCCGGGCGAAAATTGAAACAAACAGATTACACCTCATCTGAAAGGGCTGTTCAACCTCCCGCTCCAAATCTCTCTCGTCGAGTGTTGGGCCAATACCGGTGATGTCGACGCGCAAAGACTTTTGGAAATTAATTGGCGTCTTGGGCGCCAGTTTCTGGAGAGAGCCCTTGCGATCAGTTGTGATGCTCGCGAAAGACCTTTTTGCTGGAACAGACGATGCTGCTGATCGTGGTTTGTTGCCATAGAAAGACAAGGGTTCCATAACTACTGGCCCAGGAGCTCGTCTGGTACTCCCATTCATCACCTGACCCAAAGGCCTGCGTGAGCTCCCCTCCTCGCCGCGCGCCTGGAAGTGATCCTCGGTGAGTTTGGTGTTGAGCCTTCTGCGCTTCGTTGGCGGTTGGGGGTCCTCGTCCTCATCGTCGTTGGCGTCTGACGCTGCTTGCTGTGGCCGTTGACCTGCGCCGCTGAATGGTGAAGACATTTTCGAAATAGTAGATCCCATGATTAAAGCGTCAAGGCCCTTGCGAACATTCCGCCAAAGAACAACGGGGCCTCTGCCCTTTTGAAAACGCGGATATTGGGACAGCGGGGTCGCTGGCGTTGTGGAAGAAATCGCGCCTGAACCTGCTCCAAATTTAACTGGCGCTGACATCGCTCATAGCTGAGGCTGGCTAGCCCAGTAGAGAGCTGGTGAAGTCCATGCAAAGGAGGTGTATGAAGAAGGCGCCTTGTTCCAAAAGAGAGTTATGCTTTGGAAAGCGGCCACGGAGACAATGCGCCCCTTGTACGTGAGTTGCAGGGTGGAGTTCAGACGCGTCAAGGGTACGGGTAAGATAGGAAAGTGATATTGGGCCAGGAAGGCACAAAGGGAGGAGTGCAGAGAATGGGACTAGTATAAACAACCCATGGACGGGGATGCGAGCGTATAGGAGAAAGAGGCGCGTTACTTGGAGGGCGATTATCGGGTGTTGTGATATGCCTTCATCAATTGTTTTTGTCCAACTCTGGCTCGGTCACGCGGCTGGCGGCTGGCGGCTGGCGACAGCAAGAGACAGGGGTAGAAAAAGTAGAAAGCTCCCCCCATTCGCCTGTAGCCTCGGCTAGAGTTTTTCCGCGTCTGCCGCGCGGGTCTGGAAAATAGACGGGCCGAGAAAACCATAAGGCTGACGTTATCGATTCAAGATCCCGGTGCAGATGTCCATGCCATGCACACTACCTTCGTACATTCCAATCACTGAACTTTCCGTCAACACCACAACATATCACCAACAGCTGCACATGTCGCATTGAATACACACGATCGTTGCATGGTCGCATAAAAGAACTAAGTCTTCTGGGCTCTTTGCCACTTCCATTACACCACCTCTTTTTTTGTGCAGATAGATGGCTTCAGCCGTTGCACGCCGGCGCAGTCAAGCTTTGCCTCGCTCTACCAGGTGAGTTTGCAGCGGGAAGCTGATTGTTCTTTCACACACAGACACTACATGAACCTTGAAGTTCATAAAGAGTTCACCCCATCAGCAGTCCTAACGTTTCCTCCCCCAGAACCAAACCTTCCATCTCCTACGCCGAACCCTCCTCAGATACCGACGCTCTCGAAGATGATTCCGACAACAGCGACGAACTTGCAGAACCCTCCACTGGCCGTCGAACATCCTCTCGGCGCAGCGCAGGATCCCGGGTGCAGCCAAGGCGATCAAGTCACAGGCTGCGAGCATACCAGTCCGACAACTCAGAAGATTCCGAGGACGAGCTGCTAGATGATGCGCCCTCCCATGTACGCCCGTCTCGATCCTCTGCCCGCAATGCCACCGCAACGAGAAGCAGAAAGTCGACTGTCGAGACAGCACAACACCGACCAAAGCGCTCACGCCCACAGATTCGATACCCCGCCGATGGGTCCGACAGCGAGCTACCAAACATAAAGAGGCGCAAGTTGACTCGGCCTCCGTCGCCCAAATCTCCAAAGTCCACTTCTACATCATCCACAAACTATGTCATCTCTTCCGGTGTCATCCCAAAATGGCAGAGCCTTCCATACCACGTCCTCCTACAAGTCTTCAAATACGCCGCCTTTCCCCTCTACGATGTCCGCACATTTCAACCCTCGCCCTCCGCAACATGGCTTTTACAAATGGCTCGACTGTGCCGCGAATTCACTGAGGCTGCGCTTACTGCACTTTACTGCTCGCCACCTCTAGTACCGATGGTTCAGGCTCATCGACTGGTGGACATCTTACGGGCAGATCCCAGAACAATGGCTTTCGGATATAGGCAGAAAATTGAGTCACTCCACATTGATGTTGGCCAGGTCGTTGCCTATTCCCTTACAGGAAGTGGGCACTTGGATCTAGGGGATTTGATCAAGTACCTTCCTCGTTTGGTGGATCTAGAGCTTTATCACCAACTGGACATGCCGCCATATCGAAAGCTAGACGAGCACATCAAATGGACATACCCGCAGGGCTTGTTTGACGCCCTGGAATACGTCGACCCGGCAGCAGATCCTATGCGGGGTGACAAGACAAGCATCTGCAAGCTTAGGAGCTGGCGTTGGTCATCAAGACTTGCTGGTAAGAAGTATAGCATTGAGAATATGCGAGACGTCCACCTCAAGCCAACCTTTTCGAACCTACGGAAGCTTTCCTTCGTAAACTATCAGATCCCTGTCCAAGGAAAGGATGAGGAAGATCCGAATCACGAGAAAATCCTTGCTGATTCATTGGAGCCACTCACAAACCTCGATACTCTGGTCTTTGAGTCATCGACACTCTTCAACAAGAAGCTGCTGCCTATGCTGCCGAAAAACGTGCGCCATCTCGAGCTGATTAACTGCTGGGAGGTTGTGGCAGAGGACCTTGCCGAATTCCTCCTCACCCATGGCAGCCGACTTCGAACATTGATCCTCAACCACAATCAATCCCTGAACTTAGCATTCTTACCCGTTCTTGGTCTAGCATGCCCGCATCTGGAGGTCTTCAAGATGAATCTTACCTACTTCAATTTGCACGCCACCTACCGCGATTCGGAGCCGCAATACACCCAACTCCTGCACCCCGAGCAAGTCCCGGTCTGGCCATCAACTCTCAGAACAATTGAGTTGATCCAACTCCGCAAATGGCAGCCCACAGCCACCGAAGAGATGGCCGCCGCAGAGATGTTTTTCCAAAGCCTCCTCGACAGCGCTGCAACCCTTACAGGCCTCCGAAAGCTCTCCCTCCAATGTATTATTAGCATCCCCTGGCGAGATCGAGCCGCGTTCCGCGAAAAATGGATTGGCTCCCTCAACCGCGTATTCCTTCGTGTCTCCCCTGACCCTCCAGATCACGCCACCCTCCTCGATAAAGCCTCGGAATCCACCCCGGTCGTCCTGGTCACACCCGCACGCAGACGCTCTCTCCCAACGATCGAGACTTCCCCCGCATCCTCCTCGCAGTCTCTTCCTTCCCAAGCCCGTCGCTCCCAACGCATGACTGCACAGCCCGTCTACGCTGAGTCCGACGTCTCGGATGCAGAAACCGAAATACTTTCTTCATCTCCTGTCAAACGCCCTAATGGGCTGGCCCGCGAACTTGCCATCCTCAAGCAAACAGCAGGTATTGACAGTCCACCCGACGCGCCTTCTTCGCCCGTTGGTGGAGCTAGTTCCGACGATGACGAGCCTATCGTGCGTAAGATTAAGGGGAAAGGAAAGGCGGAGGTGGTACAGGGCATGTGCGAGGTTGTGGAGGTCAGGATTGATAATCTGCGGCCGACGGAGAATCAGGCTACGGAGGCAGATTTTCTGGATACTGAGGTTAGTGGGGATGAGGATTGGAATGGGGTTGATGAGGATTTCGACTAGGATTTCTTTGTGATTGCTGCCTTTCTTCTGAATTTTGCTTGGTTTTGCTTGGAGTTTTATGGCGGGAGGTGTGTATTATGGATGGGTTATGATGGT
>QGMK01001406.1:0-10288 GCA_007825345.1 Lachnellula suecica | reverse complement strand
GGAGGAGGCTGGGGGTGACCAGGTTGAGAGTTCGTCGCCGGCAACTGGCAATACGAGTATTTCTCGCCCGGACTCAGATTCATACGATCAGTCGTCCTCGGCGGCTTCAGATACACGGCATTTCAACAGTCGTCCATTCTCCCAACCAGGACAAGATGTCGTGGCGCCGCTCTTGGAAGGTGACAATTGGTCTGATATGGGAGAACAGCTTACTTTTGATGTTCATATGGATGAAAGTCAGTTTGAGACGCTTTTCAGGGATATTGAGGGGAGTCCGCCGATGTACTGGGGTGGAGATCTCTGAGTTTAGAGATGGTTCGTACCGGACCTCGAAAATCCAATGGATTTTGTGTAAAATAAACAACTTGAATGAAATCACAACTAGACGACTTCGAAATACATGATTATTGAAAAAACCCCGTTAATGTTTATTGCAGAAAAAGCTCAAAATTCTCTCCCCATGTACTTGCACGGGTATCATAATAGGAAGAAAGCGATTGAACTCACAAAACCTGAGAAACTTTGATGATAAGGGCTTTGTCACGGCATCAGTCTCAGAGCAAGAAATCTCCGTCGCAGCTCTCTTCAAACCCGTCGAGAAATTATAGTCGCGTCACCCAAGAGATCGCCCCACCACCCAATCCCGTGACCATCCGAAACCAAGCTTGCCGAGCTCCATGCCAGAACCTCAATCACCTCACACCACCTCACCTCACCAAACCCTACAACCACCTCGCACAACACCAACCCACACAATGTCAGGAGCAATAGGAAAAGCAGCCGCGGCCGCCGGCAAAGCAGCCTCCAAGGGCGCCGAAAGCCACGTTTTGAACAAGGGCGCGAAGCGGGATCCTGAGCTCTACGTACGATACGACTCCTTCCCCAATTGCAATCGCTACGACTACGGAATTGGAATGGATGGCATGCTGATGTGTTACTGGTGGTATATAGGTCCTACTGGGCGTAATGGCCGGCGCCTTCGGCCTCGCAGGCTTCTACTTCGGCCGCAAGCCGACGTCCGCCACGAGCGAGAGCAATGTCAATATTGCGCAGGGCAGTATGCCGTGGCAGACGGAGAGCTCGAAGGGGGATGATGCTAGGGAGCATTTCAAGTACGTGCTTTGCGGGAGATGGATGGATGTTTGGGGGATGTTGAATCGGGGCTAATTGTTTGTGCTGCAGGTACCAATACCATCCCGGCGGTGACCCCAAGAACCCTCCTAAGGATGCGCCGAGTGCGCTGCACAGCGTTATTGTGCCGAATGTTAACTTGCCTAAGGTATGATTACGTATATCATGTCATGTCATGTTTTTGGAGATTGTTGGGAGGGACGGTTGGGAGATGAGACTGGGGTGTTGAAGGATGAATGCTAATGTTTGGTTGTTTAGGAGCTGCACGAGAAGTACAACAAGTGGGGAAAGGACGGATACTAGATTGCGGAGATGGAGAAAGAAAGGGTGGGAGGGGGATGTTGTAGATACTTTAGACTGGGGGGCTGCTTTTTGCGTGTAGCAGAGATCGTTATGGAACTACGTTTCTTCTAATGTGATGCACTGTGAAAGGCGGGTGGAAGCATGGCAGTAGTCCCTCTGTGAGCCTTGCTTCTTCGAGGTCGGTTTCTTGGGGAGCTGGGGACGTGAGTTAAAAGCAAGTGAGGTAATTCAGGAACCCATGCCTTGTTATGGCGTCTTAAGGAACCCAAAGGTGCCGAAGGGAGTGACACTCAGCCATGACACTCTATTTGAGAACTAACAGGTGTTGGTATGGCAACATATCCCCGAGGCTTTGAAGACGATGGCGTAAGACTTCGTGTTTGTTTTTATGTTTGGGGATGTACTGATGCGCTGTTTGGGCTGTTACACGCATTGCTAAGTGCACCAATGCCGGCCTCGGATGTTAAGGCAGCTATTCTGTTTATGGCTGGTGATGAGGCTGCTATGATTCTGGAGTCTCGTTCCCGGTTGATTTGGGGGGAAGTGGCTTGTCACTGCTGGATGGAAGTTGGAAGCTGAAATTGGGGACTCGAGTGGAGTGTTATTTGAGTAGAACTAGACGGTCAAAGACTGGTTAACTATTTGCATTGGCTAAAAGGTCGAAGAGAAAGATATATATGTATGTTTAGAGCTTATATCAAGGACTACTTTTTGGGTCTGTAGACACCTATTGCGTAAATGTTGATAGGAACTGTGATGGTGAGCACCACTGAGATAGATAGTAGGTGAACGAGAATGGGAGGAAGATACTCAAGGTATGAAGGGAAGGTTTAAAGCAACAGAGGCAGGCACACGTGATCAGACGCTGAAGAGAATCACATTTAAAAGAGAAACAAAAGCTTAGTCTACTACTATATAGCTCCTCTCGGTTTCTTAAATCGTGTATATATTTATTTTTCAAAGCTAGTTCGTGTATGATTTCCCAATTAGGTATTTTCAGATCTTCAGCCTCGTCCAGGATGTCTCAAGCGTCAGAGCCCCCGAACAACGCTTTCCCCTTTTGGGACTAGATGCTGCTAAAATAAGATCAACGCTTTGGATATTTACACAGGAAACGCCCTGAACGCGAACGTTTCAAGGTATATTTGCAATTGTAGAAACTCGTAGATATATAATCATTGAAAGAAACCCCTCGGAGAAAATAAAGCCCATTCGTTGCGTAAATTTCTAAAAGGAGATGCAGTAGTGACGACTAGCCTTGGAGCTGAATGCATGTCAAGGGCTCAGCCGAACGATCTGGCTTGATGCCACGAGAAAAGGGATACGCCAAAAAGTTCAAGTTCTCCTGACTTTCCCTCCACGCCCAACTCCTCTGCCAACCTGTGCATTGAGTCCGCCCTTTCGATGCAGCACTTCTAATTTTGACGCGCATATCTTCTTTACATTCATTTGCGGATTGCGATTGCGGCAGCGACACTTCGGACCGGGCCTGGTGCGCATTCAGGAGTACGCGTGGGCTGTGAAAGCTCACCCATCGTCAGCCTCGACTCGACCTCCTCCTATCAACACTCCACAACCATGGCGAAACCCGCGAAATCCAGCAATTCGGCGATAGGAAAGGTGCCGCGGAGTCCAACGGCGCAGAAGAATGCCAGAAAGTCCCTCGACTATACCTCAGAGGGCGTGGTGGACCATGATGTCTTCCTCCTGCCTGGCTCAGACTACCAGGTCATGCTGGCCGTTACCGTACTGGCTGCTATTGTGCGGCTGTTCAGGATATATCAGCCCAGCAGCGTAGTCTTCGATGAGGTCCAGTATGTCCTTACCCCGAATCTCAATCATTTTCTGCGAGCAATTACTGACGTCGTCCGCGCAGCTTCGGAGGATTCGCATCGAAATACATTAAAGGCAAATTCTTTATGGACGTCCACCCTCCCCTCGCAAAGCTCCTCCTCACACTGGCCGGTTATCTAGCTGGCTTCGATGGCGAATTCGACTTCAAAGATATTGGAAAGGACTATTTGGAGCCTGGTGTACCATATGTGGCTATGAGATTACTGCCAGCTATCTGCGGTATCCTTTTGGTGCCTACAATGTTCTTGACCCTGAAAGCTGCTGGATGCAGAACAGTCGTTGCTACTCTTGGATCCTGTCTCATTATTTTTGGTACGATTCCATACCCCTCTGCCCAAGGCAATTGCTGACTGGAGTAGAAAATGGCCTCCTTACTCAGGCGCGCCTGATTCTCCTCGACTCCCCTCTGATGATTATGACTGCTTTCACCGCATTGGCTTTTACCTCCTTCACGAACCAACATGAGCAAGGACCCTCGAGGGCTTTTGAGCCAACTTGGTGGTTTTGGCTCGCAATGACTGGTCTTGGTTTGGGCGCAACTGTCAGTGTCAAGTGGGTTGGACTTTTCACAATCGCTTGGGTTGGGAGTTTGACTCTAGTACAACTGTGGGTTCTGCTTGGAGATGTCAAGACCGTGACTCCTGTAAGTTGGCTGGTCCCCTGTCCGAAACCATGAGGCTGATCAGCATAGCGTCTTTTTGCCAAGCATGTCGTTGCAAGGATCTTCTGCCTCATTGTGATCCCAATGACCTTTTACATGGCAATGTTCGGCATCCACTTCCTCTGCTTGGTTAACCCCGGTGATGGAGATGGATTCATGAGCTCCGAGTTCCAGGCCACTCTCAACTCCAAGTCGATGCAGGATGTTCCCGTAGATGTTGCATTTGGTAGCAGAGTCAGCATCAGACATCACGCTACTCAGGGAGGATATCTTCACTCGCACAACCTCATGTACCCGACTGGAAGCAAGCAGCAACAGATCACGCTATATCCTCATAAGGATGAGAACAACCTGTGGCTTCTCGAAAACATGACGCAGCCCCTGGATATTACTGGAGAACCAATTAACGGCTCCTACGCTTGGGACACCCAGAACCCTCCCAATCTCATCAAGGACGGCGACACCATCAAGCTGTACCATTTCCCAACCCACCGCCGTCTCCATTCTCACGACGTTCGCCCACCGGTCACTGAGGCTGAATGGCAAAACGAGGTCTCTGCGTATGGTTATGAAGGTTTCGAGGGTGATGCCAATGATTATTTCCGAGTTGAGATCATCAAGAAGATGTCCGACGGAGAGGCCGCCAAAAATAGCCTGCGAACAATTCAGACCAAATTCAGACTGGTTCACGTGATGACTGGCTGCGTCTTATTCTCGCACAAGGTCAAGCTTCCTGAGTGGGCTTCCGAGCAACAAGAGGTTACCTGCGCTAAGGGCGGAACCCTCCCCAACAGTGTTTGGTACGTTGAGCAAAATGAACACCCTCAACTCGGTGAGAGCTCTGAGAAGGTTAACTACAGAAACCCTGGTTTCTTCGGAAAGTTCTGGGAGTTGCAGAAGGTCATGTGGAACACGAACGCTGGTCTTGTTGAATCTCACGCTTGGGACTCTCGTCCACCATCCTGGCCTATTCTCCAGCGTGGCATTAACTTCTGGGGCAAGGACAACCGTCAAATCTACCTCATTGGTAATCCCATCATCTGGTGGAGTTCTACCATTGCAATTGCAATTTTCGCTGCCTTCAAAGGTCTTGCTGTTTTGAGATGGCAGAGAGGTTTCAGGGATTACGAGAA
The DNA here is from genome assembly GCA_007825345.1 of Lachnellula suecica. Taxonomy (NCBI): domain Eukaryota; kingdom Fungi; phylum Ascomycota; class Leotiomycetes; order Helotiales; family Lachnaceae; genus Lachnellula; species Lachnellula suecica. The sequence goes on along the minus strand of QGMK01001406.1, from coordinate 5,206 downwards.
CCCAATCTTCAAGCGCTTCGATTATGAGATTGGTACCATGGTTCTTGGATGGGCGTTCCACTACTTCCCGTTCTACCTCATGCAGCGTCAACTCTTCCTCCATCACTACTTCCCGGCTCTGTATTTCGCTGTCATAGCCCTTTGCCAGACATACGACTACGTTGTTGCTCGTATCCCTGGCGTTGGTCTTCGCGAGAACCCTCTCATCGGCCGCCTGGGAGCTTTGATCTTCCTGTCCTTGAGTGTCGTCGCTTTTGGTCTTTATGCTCCTCTTGCTTATGGCAACCCCTGGACCCAAAAGGCTTGCAACAGAGTTAAGCTCTTCGAGACATGGGACTTCGACTGCAACACCTTCCTTCAAGAGGTACCTGCTCCTCCCCGTGGCCTTCCCAAACGTGGACACTAGACGGTGAATACTGACCTCACTAGTACTCTGACTACTCATCTCAAAAGATCAACGTAAAGGACAATGTACACAAGACTGACTCCCCATTGATCCCAACCGAAGCCGCCCAAGTACCAATCGCCAACGAGCAACAACCACTCATGGAACAAGCCCACGAAATGATGTCGGAAGCACCCCCAGAGCCTGTGGTATCTCCACCCCCTGAGGCGCCCCTGGCTCCAGGCCACAGCGTCCTCTCCCGCGAGGAGAAGGTCGAATACAGAGACCAAGACGGCAACCTCCTCAACGAATCACAGGTCAAAGAGCTTGAAGGTAAAGTAAGCTTCAAGACCCGCTACGAGACTCGCACTCGCATGGTCGACGCAGCCGGGAACGAGATCAGCCCCGAGCAAGCCGAGAAGCTCGGCGCCGGCGTCGCGCCCCCACACCCGGACGTGGACGGCCCGGACTCCTCCACGGCAGGCAAGCCTGAGGACAGCCAGGAGTCACCAGCAGTACAAAAGGACGTGCAGGCGGATGAGAGCAAGGAGGACAGCGTTGCGAAGTCGGAGACTGGGGCGGCGAAGCCCGCTAGCGAGGGCAATGATGCTACGGTCGCGGCGTAGATGTTCGTGCACTAACTTAACGTTACTACCTAAAATCTTTCTTTTGTATGTTGGGCTTGGAGGCACGGCGGGCTTTGGAATTGGGAGGCCTGTGATGAATGTATACTAGGGGTGTCATAGAGATCGGTGGCGAATAATATATCGATATTTATATGTTTCCTTGCGTCTGTATGTTTCGCTCACTCGAGTTCTACCATGCTTGCTTTCGTCCTGTCCCGTCGTGATGCAGGCTGCTAAGCTTTAAATCACCCCTCTTCTTTCGACGGAGATTGTAAGGAGTACCTTGGAGTAAGGCATGATGATTTGAGGGATAGAAGGGAGAAAATACCCTGATACATTAGTCTGACTTGTTGCACTACCATGTTTGTTTCTTCCGTGGCTGTTTCCATTATTCTGATTTCGCTCTTGCATTGTGATGATGCGATTGTCGAAATACGCTTCAACTTCGTCCTTGGCTTGCGAAATCGCGAACTTCGATAGCAAATACCCGGGAGGTAAGAGCGAGGCTCCGCCGGTAGGAGCAGGTAGTACCTTTCTGCTTAGGTAGATAATTGCATTGGCAGAGTTGTGCTTTCTTTGTACCGACATCTAACCCGTAACTCATTTAAGCATTAATATCAATTTCAAGAGGGATTACCCACCCCGTAAATCCACTTCCTCCACCGATCACTCTCCTCCTTTCCCTCCAGTCACCAGCTCACGTTTTGCAGTTTTGCCCTTCACATCCTGTTCCCACTCCCTCATTTTACGCTTTTGGGGGTGAGGAGAAGCCACCTGCTGTTCGGCGTTCTCGCAACAGCATTAAGCTCTGCTCTTCACAGCAAAATCTGGTTCTCCTCGTCTGAGGTTCCTGCATTCAAGTTCCATTACAAGCGTCGCTGAGAGACGAAACATTTTTGCTTTCTGGTGGTGCTTTATTTCGATTGTGGAAAACGGCCCGTGCCTCCCCCTTCGAGATAGCTGCAACGTTGAAGTCAGGTGGAGTGTTAGGCGGTTTCGAATATCCAAGTTTCTATCTAGAGGCAGAAAGCGTGAATTAATGTTATTGGAATTGCAAGGGTTTATTGTCCCGATCACATTGCAAGTTGATTTCTCCTTGTTTGAAATTCCTTCGAAGTTGCATGGCAGTTTGTCAAAGAGACTGAAATATGGTGAAAGTAACATAGATCGTAGAGAACTAAGACGCTAGGAAGCTCATATGCCTGGGGCTTGCCTAGTACGGCTCTCCGGATGAAAAAGAAAGTTCTGAGATATTTCCTCTTCATAGAGTTTGTTTACGTTAGTAATTTAATATCTCACATTTTGAGAGGCATTTAGCTATGGGTTTCATATGATTCCACATCAGAAAGCTTTTTTTTCATACGGAAAGTCAGGCCCGTCACGCGCTACACGTGACATGCTCGACGCCTCGATCATATTCCCAAGCGGCAAGCAATTTTGTGCTCTAAGTGGCTGTTGAATGTAATTTGTCAGCGGGAGAGTTTTGATTTGAGAGGAGGTGCGAGGTTATCCTGGATGCCAAGTGGTACCTTGTTTTGCGGGTGGTGTTGATGTCAACAACTCTCCCGGGCTTAGTGCTCAAAACACCAAAAGGTGAATTGAGATCTCATACCTACTGCGGGTCGATGGCCCAACCTCGGGCCAACTACTATTATACGTATATACTTAAATAAGTGTCAAACTTCCACGACAAACCCGACAACTTCTTAAAGTAAGTCCTCCCATTACCATTCATTCATCAAGAATAGTAACTAACATCTTTAGCACTCGGTCGGAGTGCGCCATTTCGGTCGGCGGATTCCATACCTTTCGGCGACAATTCGACAGCCTGCCTGATATTGGAGGTCGATCTCACACCTCGCTGGCGCCGAGGAGATAATGTGATGTAACGAAGCCTGGGGAGTTGGCCCGACTGTCATGCAGCGCACCTTTAAAACCATGAAAATTACTATTGGTTTCTATAACCGTCCTTCTAGAAAGGGGCGGTTGGAGTTTTGCCGCTCTTTCTTTTGGATATTCTTTTTTTTTCCGCTTAATTTCATCTCTTTTCAAGGCCGGATTTCTCTAGAAACGAAAAGTCGGCTATTTGGGAGTATATATTCACTCGATCAAAATCGACGAAAGCCGCTAAGCACATTACCTTACATAGCTATGTATGCTAATAGGGGGAGGGCTTCTATTTTGCCGCCGTATATTGAGTTCAATTTTTGCAACCTATATTTGACTTTTCCCTATCGTGGCTAGGTTTTGCCTTCCCCGAGAGGCAGGGTGCGAGTATTAGCAACTAGAAGGCTTATTATCTGCATTATCTCTATCTCTATTCTTCCCTTAGCTATATTAATTGTTAACTGCAACGGAGAAGCACGCATCTTCTCTTATATCAACACCGGTCCCTGAAGCTCCCACTCAACCTTACTTATCCCTCCAGAACCCGTAATCCACAACGTCTTCAAATCACTCCCCGTCCACTGAAAATTCTGCACCGTATAATTAGTCTGCACCCTCATCACCAACGTCCCGCTTTCATCCAAAACATCCACCCCCTTCCCCGTCGCCGTAACCACGTACCCATTCCTAGCAACCTTCAACCCATCCGGCGCAAAGTCCAACGCCTGGTAAAACGCCCTCTTATTCCCCAGACTCAGCCCATCATCGCTAACATCGAAAGCGTAGAGCAGGCGTTTGCCGGTGGTGTTGAACTTGAAGCCTTGCGGGCCGAGCGATTGGATGATAGGCCCGTTTGCGGCGCCGGTGTCGGAGATGTAGGCGGTTTTGCCGGAGGGAGAGAGCGCGATGCCGTTAGGTTGCACGGTGCTGGAGTCTACGATGTTCACGGAGCCGGTGAAGGGGTTGAAGCGGTAGGATGCGGGCAGTATTTGGGGGGCGGTGGAGGTGAGGCCCATGAACCATCCGTAATCTGCGTTTTGTAAGCGTATGAGCACTCAATACTTTGAGTAGGGGAAGACTTACCCGGGTCTGTGAACCTGTGGGTCAAGAGCTCGGAGTCAGTATTTCTTTAGGAATATTAAGGAGTAGAATAGGAGTAAATTGGGAGTGAATGTCTCAGGAGTAGAGACTGTTTCGACTCCGAGTAAAATACCCAGAAAAAGCAATTTCCCTCCGAAAGTTGTCTTACCAGATATGACCGGCTGCATCAATGGCAAGATCATCTGGACTATTGAAGTAATACCCGAAGTAGTTGTTCAGAATCACCTCGGATTTCAGAGTCACAGGATCAAGCTTATAGATCCCCGGATGCTGCGCTACTCCATTAAGTCCATCCGTTCCTCCCCCCGAAGCCCAATATATGCTCCCATTAGCATAAACCCCACCATTCGCCCCATAAACCGGCGGATCCGATTTAAACGCTTCCAGCTCCAACGGACTCTTACTCAAATCCACAAAGAACTGATTCGTAACATTAACCGCCAGCTGCGACAGATACAGTTTATTCTGCTCCGGTACGTATACCGGCGCTTCGTGCACGAGGGGGACGTCGAAGATGAAGTCGTTGCTTGAGGCGGTGTTGAGGATTTGCTGGGCAAGCTCGCGGTTGAAGACGATGAAGGGCGCGGGGTCGATGGTGGCGAAGGAGGGGTCGGACGGGACGAGGGTCGAGCCGTAGGTGTCGTCTGTTTCGCCGTTGGATGGCTGCCGGAAGAAGAGGAGGGGGAGGACGGCGGCGTAGTGGTTGATGCAGACTGCTCCGGCGGGGAAGGGGGAGCCGCAGGGTTCGGCGACGGGTGAGGTTATCTGGCTGTGAGCTGTTGCTAAAAGGCAGCTGGCTATGAGGGCCGAAAGAAGGTTTGGGGATGACATGGTGTTGGAGTTTATTAAAACAGGCAACATGGGAAGGAGGGGAAGAAAAGGGAGAAGCAGTATCCCAAAGCTGACTTTATACCCTAAGAACTCTCCTCACGTACTTCGTGAATTACGTGATTTCATTGCTTACACTACTAATCTTCTTCATCACTGTCCCGTGTCTCGTGGGTAAGAGTCTTGAACCTGCCTTCAGACCTTCAGACGAGGAGGCACGGCACCGGTCACCGGCTTGAAGCTAACCAAGTATAGCACTAAGCAAGATGGCTTAAGTCCAAGTTAAATTTGGATTAAACTTAGACTTAGACTTGTACAATTCCAAGTTAAGTTTATAAATTTTTATATTTAGTAATTCTAAATCGGAATTAGCAAATTT
>QGMK01001405.1:0-10320 GCA_007825345.1 Lachnellula suecica | reverse complement strand
CCCGGCCGCCACGCCCACAAATGGGCGCGCCACCCCTCCAACCGCGCCCAAATAATCCTCATCACGCACAACATCCTGCACCTGTACGACTGGTCCACCCTCCAGCGTCTCACCAGCACAGAGGGAATCCTGCTCGAAGGCAGCATCCTGCCGGACCTAGGCATAAAGTCCATCAGCGCCTGCTTCGCGCGGGCCTACATCGCAACCGCCTTCGCGTCGCCCCTCCCGCCCTTCACTGCGCGCCTGCTGCTCTGGTCCACCGCCTCGCTCACGCCCTCTTCCAAAACCGCAGTGCCGGTGCCGGCATACCACCACCTCGCGAACACGGTGCGCTATCTGATCGGCAACCAGCGCGAGCGGCTGGTTTTCCTCGACACGGACGGCTGGGTCTGCTCCGCGTCTGCGCAGGCCAAGAGCGCGGGCACCCTAAGGCATTTCTTCCTGCCGGCCGACTGGCTGACGACAAGTGTGGAGCTGATGATGAGGATGGCGGGCAATGGTGATGTGGTGTTTGTGAGGAGGGATGAGATTGCGGTGATTAAGAGGGCGTTGGATGTAAGCCAGCAGGCGGGCGGGGGGGCGAAGAGGCCGTCGCTGACGGGGAGCTCGAAGATTAAATCTTACTGAGAGAAAAGCTCAAGATATTTTTTCGTGTAATGGAACCACGATACAAAAAATGAGGTGTGATAGTCGCCTCTATAAATACAAATAACTGATATCATGAGAAAGAAAGAAAAAAGAGAGAAAAAAAACCTGTGCAACACCAACCAAGCCACTGCTTGAGCCCTGAACCCTTCAGCCTCTTCCTTCTTGTAGATGTTGGGATATGTAAATGTAACAAATGAGATAGGCTCTCCTTAGTATATGATCCAATCCAACTGCAGTTGCTCTTCACTATCAAAGGGTAACAAGTTGAACAGCGAACAACGCTTGAAGCCTTTACAAGAGCGAGGGGGTCTGTTCACTAGCACAGCCCCCCGCACAAACAACTTACTTTCAACCAAACATCACATTCCATCACATTACATCACACATGAATCCAAAATCCAGTAAATTAATCCATTGGTGTACGTACTGCACTACAAGTGACAAAAGGAAACCCTTCAATTTCAGAGGGATTAACCATGACCACCGCCGTGACGCAAATAGGAAATATGTGCTACTAGAATACAGAGGCAGGAAAAATCATGATGATGTGCCGCTTCCCCGTATCCAAATGATACTTTGTTGGTTGAGCTATTTACTTTATCTTTATGCCTTGGCCTTGGCGAGACCGACGGTGCCCTTGCCGAGATCGTAGACGGAGTACCATTTTCGGAGGAAGGCGTCACCTAAGATGGCGAGTGGGCCTACGGGCTCGGGGAAGTCCTGCACGGCCATTAGCTGATTTCTCATAATTGAACAATGGGGAACTTACCATTCCCATGAAGCTGGAGATGCAAGATCCTTGGACCTCGAGAATGTAGTCGTATGGGGTAATGCTGAAGTTGTAACCGCTGAGAGTGAAGGCCATATCTGGCAGACTGTCACGCTTGTCGCACTCAACAGTGTATTGTCCGTTGTAGCCCTTCTTGGCACCAATCTCCTTGTTGAGGAGCTCAGCAAGAGTGGAGGGGAGAGCAATGAGGGAAGTTCCGGTGTCAAGTATGACACCAGTGTTGTCGAGCTCAGCAGTGGAGTCACCGAAGGTAATGGCATCGAGATCAACCTCCCAGTAAGCCTTGCGTCTCAATGGGATGGTGGTCATCTTTCCAGTGTAGTGGTCCTCGTTGACACCACCGAAGGCAGCCTCAGACTCGTCACCCTCTGTGTCGGCATTTCCGAGGTAGAAGGCGAAGACAGGCTCGTCCAAAAGACCCTGCTCAACGGCGTTGTAAAATGGAGGTGGGATCTTGTTGACGGAGATGGTATCGAATCCAAGACCCAGAATACCGTCGAAACGACCGAAAGCAAAGGCAAGACCTGGCTCCTCGGTAGCTTCGGCGAAGATCTGGTCCTTGATCTTGAGGTCTCCAATAGTCATAGTATCTTGGGAAACGAATCCGCTCAGGCTTCCAGAGCCATATCGGATCTCGAACGAGGTACCGTTCTTCTTGTATGTAGAGGAGGATGATGAGTCGTACTTGGTGTGGAGGTAGCAGGCGATGGAGCCGCACTCAGTGGATGGGACCCACAAGTTGGAGCTTCCAGTGTCAAGCACGACCTTGAAGGTCTGAGGTGGTGTACCGATGGTGATCTCGGAGAAGTCTAAAAGCACGTTAGAGCTGTACATGTACGTGTGCAACGATCAGAAAGGACGAATCAACGTACACTGAGCGTTGAGGAAGTTGCTGACGGGCACTGGGTGCAGGCCCTTGTCGGCGTGGATGGCGGTGTCCTTGAACATCTCCTGCTCGTGCGACTCAGGGCGGATGCCCATGTACTTCTGGCCGAGATGCTTGACGTGGGTGTCGATATTGGCGCCAGCCAGCTGCTCGGACAGAGAGACCTTCTTTAGAGGCATCTTGTGAATAGCTGCGCTCGCAGAGCCAAGCAGCGTTGCTGCGGCGAAGAGTGCGCCCTTCATGATTGCGGTTCGAATGAAATACTATCACTATCAAAGTAATAGGTTTGGTGGAAAGGGTATGGAAGTGGTGATGCGCAACCCGTTGTGATGATGGATGGATGGGTTGTTGATAAGAGGGAAGAGGAGTGGAGGAGAGAGCTTGGAGGCGAAGGCAACACACAGCGGCGGGAACAGGTGATGACGACGGCTGTCACTGGGCCGTTGCTGCCTCTGGAGAGCGCTAAGCAAGCTTGAGTGGAGAGTGGAGTGGGAAGCTTTGACGAGTGCAGGTGCAGGGCTGTGGTGAGGCAGTTTCCAACCACTCGCCACGCCGCGGTACCTGAGTCGGGGAAGAAAACCATCATCAAAAGAATGCACGCGATGTGATGTTTACAAAGCTATATTCACCTATCTATAATTACATCTATATCTTTGTTTGTATAAAGCAATATATTAATGAATCCCCGCTCAAACTCATGGGGAAGCTTTGGCACAGATGAGCACGGCAGATCGCCAAGACCTGCCTAGCAGGATTCAGGTACGAGTCACAACGCCCCAAGAAGCTCACTCATCTGCACGTGGACCAAATAGCTATGCATTCTAAGTTATTTCATTATGTATCTATCCTGATTAATGTACAATTCTATACAGTACAACTTACTGTACACCGATTCCTCATGCTCATGTCAGTGTGACACGGTCGTCCAAGACACCGCAGATCACCCCTAGTCATTCTCCTCGCTAGCCCCCCGTCCAGCCGACCGATCAAGGTACCGCTGTGCCTCAAGGTCTTCTGGCCACCCATCCCAAATCTCAATACTGTTCACCAGACTTCGAGCCTCTTCCTCGTGCTCCGTACCACGACAGAAGACCTTGATAGCAACAAGAATTCTGCGCGCCTGCTTCGGCCCGTTCCGAGACTGCTGCGCCACCTCATCCAAGTCCTCGTAGTGGTCCACCATCCATCCAAGGACCGAGAGTATCTCCTCATACTCTTCTGCTACGCCTAGAGCGCGGATGTAGGCGTGTATGTGGACTGGGTGTAGTGTATGCATGAGACGCGGGAGATGGTGCACAGCTTCTGCGCTTTCCGAGAGCTTCCCGAACTCGGCTTTTAGAATAGAGATCGTGTTGTGAACGACGTTGTTGTGATTTGCGACCTGGTTCGAAGCTCCGATAGCTTTTACAAAACCATCGCATATGATCTGGAATCCGCGCGGGTCTAACTCGAGCTTGCATCGATGGAAGTCTTGCAATGCTGCTACAAGGACTCGCCAGGCCAAGATATCATTCTTCGGATCTCCAGCTAGATCTCGGTACACGATGACCCTTTTCCGGGCCAGCGCAGAGAAGAGCGCGTACCAGGCCGGTCTGAATGTAGGTTGTCGCAGTTTTAGGAGTTCAGCAGCATGAGGTAACGGGTCGATATATTGCTTGATATTGAGGTCCTCAAGAACCGTCAATCGGCCTGTCGAGGCTTTCTTCCAATTTTCGGAAGTCTTTGAGCCCCGGTCGGAATCCTCATCGCGCGGCAAGTTGACAATGCTTCGAGGAGCGAAACGGCAGAGCAGATGTATATAGGCACTAAAGATTCTGTCCGGAATTTCCTGTACAGCCAAGTAAGGATCAGGAACGTTTTTGGCATTAGCCAGGCAGGCCAATGAAACGTCATCAAACAGCGAGCTGTCGTGTAAGTAACGTAATCCTCGTTCTATGGACCTCGCATGGTCAACAAGGAATAGCAAACACTGTCCCACGGGCCGAATATTTTTCTTCCTCATCTGGTCGTAGAGCTCGTCCAGAGTCGGCGGTTGAAGGTGTGATCTGTAAGAACTGCTGATATTGTCGTCTGGAACGGGAAATACCTGTCTGCTGTCTCCTGGACCCGTTCGAGGTACATACTGTCTTCCTATGGCCGCTGCGTAAAAGATCTTTACAAACATTGCAAAGTATACTGAAAGCGATGGCTGGAAACTCTGATCTTGGCATGCCAGAAATGCACTCCACGCTTCTCGAACATCTCGGGTCGCCTCAATTCTTGCCGCCCATTCTTGATTTTTGGCTATTTCGGGTGTCCCAAGCTTCATCAGTTTGCGGGAGTGGATGGTTGGAGTATGATCAGCCTCTTGACCTCCCAAGATTGTTAAGGCTCTATCAATGGCATTGTGTTTGTACCCAGAGCTTTGTTTCTTGGCCAGGGCAAGTATAACTCTGCTGGAGTTTTCTTCCGATAGGGACTCGGCATCCATCCCGTGCTGAGCCTCCCTCCACGGTGGCCAACTTCTGGAGCGTAATGCTGCAGCCTTCATTTCACTCTCTGTTTTCTTCGAGGCAGCCATAACTCTCGCAACAGCTTGGTAGCTTTGGTCATCCAACAGAAGTGGAGGCTCAAACAGTTCGCCCTGCTCCAAAAGAACTTTTTGAGAGTTCCAGTTGTGAATCATGGACTTGAAAGGTTCTATCGAGGCCGGGAGAGCGAGTCGGTGGATGATGGAGTTATGATGTTTCGACAGCCTCCGATGAGTTTCTACATCTAGGTTTTGGGGATCACAGGCTTTTTTTGCTAGCCATGCCTCAAAAAACGGTTCCAGCATGTGAGCAATACTAAACATGGACGCAGGCCAAATCCGTCGCGCTTGATCCAAGAGCCGTGCTACAATTGTCATAAATTCGACATCCAGTAGTCGCGTAGAGTGAAACATAGGCCTGGTATGCGGAGAAAATCCTGACCCTTCTGACCACGGGATTGCAGCATCAATTTCAGCCTCGGGCATCTCAGCGATGTTTTGGTGCTGAATTCCCAAAAGAGTATCCCACACGTATATTAAAGCAGACTTCAGAGTTCGGACTTCTAAGAGATTGAGACCTAGAATCTGGATGAAAATGAAAGTGGGATAGTGGTGAGTGCCCGCCAGAAGTCGCTTCATCATGGCGTCTGGCCCATCGGCCAAGAGAACCCAAGCCCACCTGGCCACATCATGGGTACTCAGACCTCGATCTTCAAGGATCTGAAGCCCAGTCTCATGGGTGTATTCGAAGGGCTGTTGGAACGAAGACGTGGTACCATGGATGTAGTGTAGGAGGACATTCTGCAGCGACGTGTGTGGCAGTGTTGGGCAAACATAATCCAAGTATAGTTGCTTTTGCTCTTGGGTTTTTTGTTCTAACCAGCGGCAAATAGGAGTTGTAGGCCTCGAGTCTGAAGACTTCGGGATGATTTTTCCGGTTGCTCTTTCCGAAAGAGCGTGGCCTTGTGCCTTTGAATGACTTGAGGTGATGCTTCGATGTTCCCTAGCCTCGTGGTCTCCAATAGGACCGTGCTGTCGTGGCGTCTTTTGTACTCCAAAACTCAAGCATCGTATCCGGCCGAGGGCTATAAGGGGAGATCGAAACTGAAGAGAAAACGTTAGCCCCGGTTGATTGAGCGATGGGAGTATTTCTGTGGTCACCTCTTTCCTCTGGGCAAGCTGTGATAAGCTGAAGGGTCTCTGGAGGAATGGGATTCCCGGTCTAACGAAGTATTGACACGATTGCATTCGTTCATGTTGTCCAGGGGCTCTAAAGGTTCTCTGAACGGGTCAAGATGTACATGGTGATTCTTTCCCAAGGTCGCAAACAGATTTTAGCGTTCGTCGCATCCAATGGCAGGATATGCGACAGTAATGGGCGATTTGGTGATATATCGCAGACAGACCTGAAAGGATAATAAGGCAAAAGAACCGCGCAATGGAACTTAGCTTGCTGGTCGCTGCTTAAAAAACAGTTGGCAGAAGATTGACACCGCCCACCTGAATAGGCTTAGCTTGGTCTCGGCTAGTGCCTCTAGAAATGCAGGAGCAGGACATAAGGCAGAGCTTCAAATTCACCAAACCACCGCGACCAGTTCGATAAAAGAAGAAAAGGGTGACCACCGGGTTTCGTGTTGCAGCCTGCCCAGTCATCGCTTCCGGAAATATACTCCAACACGCGTGCAGTCCAACCCATCTTCTCCGCGCATCCAGAATTCGCCTGCAGCGACGCTCGTCACACACACTTCCTCACCACGCCTCGCCTACGCTGCCCTTTGAATTCGCGAACGCGACGGTCGTGACAACAAGTGCCGCTGCAACACTGAGAACCGCAGAACCTCCTCCGCCATGGCGACTGTCAATGGCGTCTTAAGCCCGCCACCTCAGCCTTCCGCATCCCCATTCGACGGCGCCAACAACGATGCCCTGCTGCTGTCCGCAAAGCGAAAGCGCGAAGAGAGCACCGAAGCCCAAAACAATGTAAACGGCGTCGCTGAGTCGGAAAGTCCAGCGCAAACGGCTGCATCCATCGAAGAATCGCAATCACTTGTGCGGGATCTGGTAGATGTTTTGAAAGGGTATGTCCATAATGTCTGATTTCTTCACATGAACATGAACACCTTGCACCTGCACTGCACACCCCCTTCAGAGCCTCAGAGCCTACACCAACAACCCTCCGGATACCTCATATATCAACACCTACTGACCGCACAACCAGATACGATACCATTCCGTCCATCTTGGCCCAACCACTCCCAAATCGTGCATCGTCCGAACCCCAGGCCAAACGTCACAAAGCCGAAGAAGGCTCCGAGACACAAAATTCAACATCAAGTTCAATTACCTCGCGCTCTTCATTGAATGTCTACACAGGCCTTGATGATATTCTGAAGGACGTCGACGTTGCCGTATCTACTCTAAGAGAGAGGCTACAATTGCCGAATGGTTCCGAGCTGTCCACCAAGATATCCGTGTTTAAGAAGCGCGCCCATGAGCTGGTGGATAGAGAAAAGGCCTTCTCGGCGAGATCCAAGACAAGCACCTCAACTAATGGGTCAACTCACAGGGTGAATGGCAACGGCGTGAAGGCTAGCACTGAGATCAGTGTAACCTCGAACAATAGCAAGACGGTTCTGACCCTGTATGGCAATGCGCCGGGGCCGAAGCAATTATTCTCTAGCTTCCAAGCAGAGGATAGCGAAGGAGAAAAGAAAGACCTGATGCAAACGCTCCGACGCGCTCCGCTCCCACCCGGTATTTCAACTACCGATATTGTGTCAATGCCACACAACAATCTGGTCGAAAATAAGCGTAATACATTCGGCGACGTTTTTCCAACTCCACCAAATGTTCCCGCGTTACAACCTCCAAAGCCATCCAAGGTTGCCAACACTCGGTCGTCGACCGTCGGCTGGTACCAACCGGCTACTGCAGACACTCAGCGAAGAACAGCAAACTATTTCACGCAGAATGTCACACCCGGTGTATGGCTTGACTACAGCAATGCTTCTGCTCCGCAAAGTGCTAGAAAAAAGCGGGAGCGTGCTATGAGTCTCGGCGGTACCAAAGCTCCCCAGGTTGAGACTGATTCAGCTGAGTCGGATGCAGCAAAACTGGAAGCTGCTTTTCGAAGTGCTTACTCTGGCTTTGCTCCCACCAAAGATGATTCGGCGGCAGTGGCGCCTACAGGTGTTCTCGATCGCATCTGGTGGCAAAAGGTTGGCGAGAGGAATTATGAGCGCATCTGTGAGACTTTCGAGAAGAATGAGGCAAACTTCACCTCGGCCTTAGATCCAGAATTGGTAGCGAAGGCTGAGATTGACGAAGATGAGGAGTTGAAGCAATTTGAGGAAATGGCCGAGAACTGGGAAAGCGATACCGTGGACCCGACTCGTCTTCCTGTGGAAACTCGTTTCGAAAAGTCCTTCGAAGAAAAGACCCTGGACGAGATCCTCGAATGCACATCCGAGTTGTTGGAGACGCTTTCTTCTTTCCAACGGAAGCGACATATGTCGTTGAATGCATCCAACCGACCAGCGGGTCTCCTTTCTGCCCCGGACAACACATCGCTTGGAACTCCCACCAAGCCGACGGACTCTGAGCAAAACACTTACGAGATCATTAAGTCGCAACTTAAGATTATGATTGAGAATCTACCTCCGTATGCCGTTGCTAAACTCAACGGCGATCAGCTGGCGGATTTGAATATCAGCACTAAGATTGAGATCCAGATGGATGATTACAGGGGTGTCCTAGAAGAAGACGAACTAGCTAGGGGCAAAGTCGTAAATTCTGGAGCTATACCTCGACCTGCACCCCCGCCACTTCACCGCGGTAGCTCATCTGGCTTATATGGCAACCAGTACTCAACTGCTCGGCCTCCATCCGCTACTACTCACCAGTACTATGGCGGAGCCTCAACGCCAATTAGACCACCTCAAAACATGCCTAGGGCTCCATCAACTGCGCAGGTTCCTTACCGGGCTCCAGCGGCTGCTGCGCCGAATTATCGGCCCCAAGGTTATGGTACTCCTGGTAGCTATCAGCCACACACTGCTCGGCCTCAACAATATTACCAGCAGGCAGGTGCTACTCAGCATATGCAAACTCCCCCATCGCAGTCCTACATGCGTCCTGGAAACACGGGCTACCAAGGCGTTCCCCAAAGTGCGCCACCAGCACCGATGAATGGACGATATGCTCCTCAGCCAACGTATCCGCATCAAGCACATGGTCAAAATGGAATGGATTATACCCGTTATGCAAATGGGTCCAATGTTCCTCGCCAAAGCTCGCCCCAGGGACCGTATGTCGGCCAAGGCAACCTACAGGCTGCCGCTCAACACCATCAACCGTACCCAACTCAAGCCACACCAACGCCTGGGTTGTCTCAACCCCGTCAAACGTATGTTCCGCCCCCAGCCACGAACGGGAGCACCCCACAGCCAGGTCAACCCCAATATCCCCAAGCCCGTTCGCAGCCAACTGGATACAGCACATTCATGACGCAAGAACAGCAACAGCTGATGGTGGATCGTCAACGAGCACAACTAGCAAATCAGCAACAAGCCAGAGCGGCGGCTCAGGCTGCGCAAGCGGCAATTGGATCCCCTGCGACTCCAACACCGCAGGTGAACGGAGGCAGCGCTGTGGCGGCTGGTCTCTGAAAGAGCGCGTTCTTGGGGTCTAGAGAGACAGGATTAAAATGGCGTTCTTGCACAGGACTGGGTAATGGTGTTTCTATGAAGGGTGGTGGGCTTCTCCGCGGGGTGTTACTACTAATACTGGCGTCTTTCTCGCAATTACTAAAATGGGTTGAGCTGAGGTGCCTTGGCAAGGATAGATGGAGGGATTCATAGATGTACACCAGAAATTGATGTGTAAAATTACAATTGCTTGCTTCAATGTAAATGGTCTTTCTCTCACGCTATATGAGTCATATGTATTTGTGCCATCTCCAAGAAGCATATCTTCTTTGTTCTTTCCCACGCGCTAGCATCTTCCTGGAATGTTGCGCACCGTGGCTCCAGTGCAGTGTATTTAATGCTGCTGTTCAGGGCACGTGCCATCGTGCTAGAGCGTTCTTAGCGTAGCCTTGGCGGACGTCATCGGGAGACCCCGACGTCGTAAATCAGGGGAAGGGACAAAGGGTCAACGAGGGATGAAATATCTTCCGCAAATGTAACTGGAAATATACCTCTTGAGCATTTGATACAAGAGCCTTCTTTCAATATCATCTGTGCCAACCAAGTTTCTCCAAATCCTCAAAGCCTCAACTTAAGTTCACCAGAAACCGCTAAACGCTGCACCCTGATCCTTACAGCCTTACGAGTTCTTGATCCTGCGATTCAACTTCAACCCCCATCGCCAACACACTCACACACAAAATACCCTCAAAGACCAACGCGATCAAGACCATCAACACTCCAAATGGCTACCCCCAACTTTCATCGGCATGCCCGAGCCTCCATCCAACCCAGAAACCCC
>QGMK01001404.1:0-10320 GCA_007825345.1 Lachnellula suecica | reverse complement strand
TGATTGTGGGCGGGAGACGGGGCGGGAGTCTACTTGTTCTGCAGATGAGGAAAAATCTTCGTCCGAATCGCTTGCGGATGATGAGGAGTCGGAGTCTTCTGAGGAGCCGGAGGTCGATGTCTCGGAATCTTCGACTGGCTTTGCAATTGTCTTTGAAACAGCTTCTGCAGCTGGGTCGTCTGATTCGTCGTCTGAACTATCGTCGCTGCTTTCTTCGACCGGCTTCAGAGGGACTTTCGAGGTTGTTGTAGTGACCACATTATCTGACTCCTCCTCTGAACTATCATCGCTGCTGTCTTCTTCCGAAGTAGTATCCTCCTCCGATGTTGTATCCTCCACCACCGGTGGCTTCGGTTTCGCCTTTGGCTTTGTAACCTTCTTCGTCTTCTTCACGTCCTCAACAATATTCCCTTCCTCATCCACCCATCCCTTCCCCTCCACAAACTCCTTAACACCCTTCGCGCCCTTCACCGCCGAGCTATCCCTCAAGAACGTCGCATACTTCGTAGTCTTCGAAAACTCATGCACAACAGCCTCCTTCCCTCCCTTCCTTTTCTTATCCGCCTTCCCCGGCGCATTCGCCGCAACATTCGGCGGCAGCACCGTCTTGAACAGACATTCGGGATCTGTAGTATATTTCGACTTGATTTTCTTATCCTCCTTCTTCACGGAAGCCGCCGGAGTCGTCCATCCCCTCTTCACACTACGATCTCCAATTTCCACGCCGGGTACAGTGTTGTCTCTCTTGCGTTTCTTTGAGGATTTCTTTTCTTTAGGCGCCGCAGCTGCTTCCGGTTGCGGCCGCGCTTTCTCGATGCGCATTTTTGTGCCTTTGAGAATGGTGCCGTTGAGCTTCTTTTTGATCTTCTCGACGTCCAGTGCGGGCAGCTCGAGGTAGCCGTAGGCTTTCTCGGGGAAGGTCTGCAGGGTGTGGTAGGAGATATTGCGGGCGTTGGGGAGGATTGACGACGGGAGAATGGTCGTGAGGAGTGCGGGGGTTAGGGGGGTGATGTGTAGACGTGTGTATTCCGCTGTAAGGTCGGATTCGGAGGACATTATATTAATGCCATAGGAGGTAGGGCGACTGATTTGTCGTAGAGCTGTGGTGCATGGCGGGGAGCTTGGTGGTTGGGAATATTTTCTGCGGGCTCGGCTAAAAGGCTGCAGGCCCAATAGTCCGGCCAAGACTTAGTACGGCAGAATAAGAAAAATCAGGAAAGCTCGAGCAACGCATTTGGCAGATTATATGAAGCTGATAAGATATAAAGAGAAGTCTCTGGGTGACTAATAGTTAGATAGCGTCTGCTTCTATAAGAAATTGCGGACGTATAGCCCCAATGCCCCACCTTCCGCCCCGCCGAGTGCTATGATTCGTGAAAGGCCCGGCTAAGCTTGGTACTCTCATGTACGCTAATAAGCAGAAATTTTCACAAATCAGCATAAAACGGGCGCTTGGTATGTTCTATCTCCGCCACCTGTCCACACATCTATTCTAACAACTTCCAGGTCTAGGGGTATGGTGAGTTTACTCTTCTATCTTCCCAACGGGATAAAAATTAACATGTGTAGATACTCGTTTCGCATAGAAGTTATGAGTGGTCGTGGGTTCAATTCCCACAGTGTCCAACTCAACTCTGGGGAGTAAATTTTTGCCATTTTTGGACATGTTTTTGGAGTACATGCATGTTTTAAGAGTAAAAGCTCCAATTTAGTTTAGTAAAGACTTGCCCCACTTTTCGGACAAATAAAATGATAACCTCGTGCTACATATACAAATAAAATGAACTCGTATTACCACGTTACACGAGTTACACGAGTTCGGATAAATCAATTAATAAACTCGTGGTATATAACTTCGCATAGTAGCAAGCTGTGTCGGTATTACTTACTAATATATAATCACATATCACGTGCTACACGTGCTACACGTACCCATGCTAAGCCCGCGTGTTAGAAGTCCGCCCAGCTTCCTTAGACCACTCCAAATACATTAAGATATATTTAAACCTTGCTGCAGTATTCTCTTTATCGCACGCAGCTTATAGGACAGTTCCTCTGGGTATCACCCGATAAGGGATTTCAGCTGCAAAACTGACAAAAGATACTATTGACTTTTGATTGAGTCTCTACTTTATATTGGTGGACAATTTGTACTCCAGACATATAAGTAGGGGTATGTACCCTATAAGCGCTGTAAAGACTTTGTTTTTTGCAAACTACAAAATTTAATATTTATACATTTTATATTATTATTTTGTATAAGAGAGGAATTTCTTTGAGGTCTGAGAACGTTCTCTAGGCGGCTCAAGCTCTTTTATATGCTTTGTTTGGGCACGAGGTAGGATTTGGGGCCTTTATTTAGCAGTGCTTTGACAAGTTATTTTATTTGTTTAGAGTTTGGAGCTGTGGGACTTAAAGATTTTATTTTATTTTTGTACTTGTAAGAATCCGGGCATGTACTTGTTGAAAGTGCACACGTGCGCAGCACGTGCACGTGGCACGTGCAAGGCCAACTAGCCTTCTCCTGTATATATAAGGGGGCCGTAGGCCCCCTCTAGATTAATCAAGCAACTTACTTCATAATCTGTTCAACAGTATTTAGGGTCACGTGGGGTCTTTAGGGATTTCAACCGGGCTTGGGGGGTCGGAACTAGCGATAATGACACGTGTACTTAGACTTAGCTTTATAGCTGCGCATGCGGCTGGGTATTCTATGACCAAATCAATCAATCAATCAATCAGTATTCTCCTTGCTTGTGAAATTAATAAGCTGCCTAATTAATTACGTAATTGCCATGCAATAACTGTTTCCCAGCTAAAATCTTCCTGATCAATTTGTAACAATTTAACCATTATTTCATGATCCGTGCTTCTATGAGTTTGTTTCGCATAATCCTGCCATAATTTCCCCCTTTAACGAATTTCTTCCAGGCGGATTTCATTGCTTTCGGTATGCTTGTGAAAAATGTGACCCCAGAAATTTTTAATGCCGGCATAAGATACAATCCTATCGCAAAACTTGCAAATAAGATCGGGTTTCCTTCGCGAGGGTGGTGGACCGTAGAGAATGCTAGAAGGAGCAACACTTGGCGCTGAACAAAATTTGAGATCAAGGCCATACTCAAAAGTATGGAACGGATGGCGATGTGGACGAGGCGGTGGTAGTGTCACTGGTGGCTTCCCTCGTGCCTTTCTTAGGAGAGCAAATTGCCGTAAAATTCGTTCGTGCCTCGTGAGTGCAGCGAGCTGTTCCTTTGTCAAAAAAGCATTCATAATATCAGAGTAATCAGGCTTTACTCTTAGATAGCACCTGGGCACACAATTCTGATTGTCGCACTTTTCAGGGACTGGTTTCCTTTCTTTCCGTAAGAAAATTGCTCGGTCGTGGCAATCCTTACGATCTTCGTTCGACAGATTGTCCTCCAATATTACGTGTGCAATGCAAAGATCATCGTGATATAGGTGGGAGCCATGGGTACGCCGCCAGTGGCTACAGTTGAGGAAGTTATCGAGGTCGACACCGCGACGGGGATGAATCCTCTATTGGTCAGGATCAAACCAGGCAATAGCCCGGGTCAAGCTCGTGAGATGGTCGTCTAATTTGAATGTCTGATGCATGTGAGCATGTGAGCTAAGAGCAAGCCCAGAAGTATAACTTACAGGGCTATTAGTATCCGCAAGAGGGGTTTTCGAATATTCATAAATTTCGAGTAAAGTCATGGGATCAATTGCTGCCCAGGCAGAAGGTAACAAAATGCAAGTATTTTTGTGCGCTGGAGTGGCACCCCAACCAGAGAATATTGTCCCCAGATGTTGATCGAACTTGGCTCTGCCGGCTGCTAACATCCACGAAATTCCACATTGTTGTCCAGGACTTTTCTGGGACTGCTTCACATCGTAGCGCGGCACTTTGTCTCTAGAGGCCCCACCGACCCATCGGCGTTTCCTATTCTGGGGCAATGGCGAGATTCCACCCGAAGCAGAAATTTGTGAGGTCGAATTATCAACCTCATTACCGTCATCACTAAAACGATACAAGTAGGCCGATCCTGAGTCGCTCTCGTCCCTATCCAGGGTGGGCTGGGCGCCATTGAAGTCTCTGGAACGGCGTCGACGACATTGGCGATCCCATCATTGGCATGTTCTTCGGCTAAGGAGAAAAGGGGCTGCGACGGATGCACGTATCCTCCGGTGACCTGATCTCTTTCATCAATGTTTCCTTCGTCTACATCGAACTGACGCACGCCCTCGTGTGAAGTAGTTACGTCTTCGTCGCGAATTCCTAATGTCGATTCGCTGTTCAATTGGATATCAGCGGGTGATGGCTCCTGCTCGTGACTAGGAGAGCCGGCAGCAGGTATTGGATGCTGAGCGTTCCTGGCTTCAACCTGAGCTCTATTAGTATTTACTGCGGCTGGTTGTGTATGAGGGCCATTCGAATTGTCAGGAGATCTCTCGGGAAATGGAGAAACGCTACTGGTGATATCAAGCAGATCGTCAGAATCGGACAATGGGCTATGAGGCGCCGGAGCGGAACTCAGAGGAACGAAAGAAGTGCCACTTGAAGAGGAAGCAAGCGAACGACTTGAGTTCGGGAAGTCTGTGAAGGCTTGATGGATTACAGAAACTTTAGGAAGTCCACCAGACGCAGAACTAGCCACCTGGTTGAGGCTTTGAGAAGTAGAAAATGCATCTCCAGCCGAGGAGAGTGAAGAATCCCTGCCGAGCGATGGGGAGGGCAGATGGGCCTGGGGTACAGGAGCTTCAAAGCTCTGAGGGACCGTGGACGAGACAATTACAGGAACTTCATTGCGTGCAGGAGACGACGAATGGCCGACGAAGGATGCGACTGCTTGCGGACCTGTGGTAGACGCTGCAACACCAACCCGTGGGTGACTTTGCCGATGAGGCGATGCCGAGGAGTTCCAGCGTACGAATGTCAGCGGGCCGGTGGCGACCAAAGGATGGCCCTTATGGCGTTTTTCGATGTGACGATTGAGATTCCACCGCCTGGTATATGGCCTCTGATTTCCACACGGCCGGCCGGTGACGGGATTTCTCCAAGTGCACTTGAATTCTCTTGAAGACATTTGAGGGTACTACGAGCGTATCAAGAAGATAAAAACTCCTGGACTATGTGTGCAGATCTGGAACTCAGCTCGCCACCTATCTACTGAGAGGCCAGTCGGCTCCAGGGTCACCTTGTGTGTCAATTCAAAAATATCTCTGATGCAAGAAGGCGCGAGACGCTACTAATTCAGTCGTCTCCAGGCTTGTATATTCACTAGTTCACAGTTTGCAGTTCGCTCTGCAGACTCACACCAACGGAAAGGGAAGGGTGAAACTCAGAGAGTAGTGCCTCGGAAAGCTGCACAGCATTTATTGGCAACGCATTCATTTGGTGGATCTAGAAGGCTAAGAACATAAATCTCTTCCCGTCACAAATAGACTCCCCTGACCAGTCCCACCTCGATCACAAGTCCCGTTCCCCGTCTCACATCTCGTCCGACTCCGCAAAAGTCTGTTTGAAGTATTGGTCGGAGACAGAAAGATAGTGCTTCCACCGAGGAAGGAGTCTGCCCCACGCCGCTTCCATCTGTTGGAACAAGAGCTTGCGCTTGTTACGCAGGGTTTCCGGCGTATTCTCCCCGTCATTGTGAGCACAGCCCTCATTCACCAGATGCGTATTCTCCATGTCCGTGAAAAGCTCCTTGATTTCAAATTTGATTGCCGCGAGCTGATCCTCTATGTATATGACCCTCGTAACATCCACGGGGACAATCACGGTGCTGGCCATGGTAATCGGTGGAGCCGTGACTGCTGGTGCAGCCGTGGCCGCTGGCAGAGCTGTAGTTGTTGCTGGAGCCGTGGGTGGAGCAGTGACTGTTGCTGGAGTCGTTGGAGCTGTGAGTGGAGCAGTGACTGTTGCTGGAGCCTTAAACCGGAGCGCTAGGCCGGTGTGCTGTCTCTTCGATCGGTCTTCTGTATCTGAACCCGGAGATCCCTCTCGAGCGCGTTTGCTTGCTTCATAGAGATTAGCCAAAAAGTGGGAAGGAGGGAGCGGAGGTCAACATACAGGGGAGCATGGCCTAGCAGTAACGCTTGCTTGAGTTGAATTAAGTGTCGAGTTCGAGGAAGACTCCAAATGGGTGTGGGAGTGGTTGATAAAAAGCGAAAGGCCAGGAGCAGAGCGTCGATTTATAGGATAATGTAGCAACGATACATACAGCGAATGGACATGCAGGTCATCAAACCAAGAACTAACTCGAAAGACAGGGAGCTAGCATGTTTCATCCATCTACTACAGCCCAAACTTCCCAATGAAATCCAACAAGTTCCTTTTCATCAAGGACTAATAACAGAATAGTTGGGAACGAACATGCACCCAATGCCGTTCAAAGACATTAAACCCTGACAGAAGCCCCTGGACACTCTGGAAGCAAATGGGAGTATGTTCCGATTGGGACTCATCGATGCATGCGCCCATCACCGTCTCGAGATTCTCCAGAATGCACGAGCTGAGACAACAGGTCTCAAGGATACCCAAAGTCACCGCCTTTTGAATTGGGAACTGAGGTCGTCGAAAGGGATGCACCAAAGGGGGCCTTCGAAAATATGCACTGGCATGGGGTGAGGGGGCGCGTTTGTCGGGAGAGCCTCCTCGGTCCCCATTGAAGCCGCTAGGCCCTGCATGAGCGACTTCGTTGACGGAGTCGCTACAAAGGAACTCGATAGATAGCAATCCTGCGTGTTCTACCACAGCAGAATAGATAACAGATTAAGTCTTCGAGGTATTGAGCAACTTGAGTAAATTGAATAAAGCGCATAAAATCATTGCATTAAATCACTGCACAGCTCGCAAGAACATGTTCATGCATATACCCGTCCCACGCTCCGCATCCATACTTCTGCGTCTGGCCGGCAATTAGGGCAGAGGGGATCCCCCACCAGTTTCTGATCAAAGCATGTATCCGAATCCCCTGTTGCTACCACAAGTGCGAGATGCGGGTGAAATTGGAGCGGAGATATTTGACTCAAATGATCGAAATATCGCTGGCAAACAGTCTCCAAATCCACCTTTCTCAAAGTAGACCAAAGAAGGGAAGCGATCAATCGCGGGTTTTGAATTTGGAGAGAAAAAGAGAGAACAGCCAGAGGCAGTTCGACAATGTCCTAGACTTGCCTGCCAAACGCGAGGGGTATAAAAGCGGGGTAGATCTCAATATCAACGTGTCCGGCACATGAGCCTCCTGCGCGTAGCCATAATGTGAAATGTGGTGTTGAATGAGGAGTTCAGACCGACGTCAACGTGCCTGGCGCATGAACTTCCTGTCCGAAGGCAGGTCCGCAAAATAACGGTACCAAGTGAGAGCTTGATGACAGGAGAGCGGTCCACGACAACAACACGGGTAGTCACTCCGTGGGGGGATGCACTTCATCGGCAGAGCGTGCCCAGTTTACTCGCACGCGAAGATTCGATTCTGTGTCTCCATAAATGCATAGTGCTGGGCCTTGAACATTTGTGACCGGTCTTTCTCAAAGACATTTCGCCAAAGCAACCTTTCATAAACTTCTGTACCCCAAGTACCTGTGCGCTGTTTCCAGGAATGTCGTCCCAGGATACTTCACAAGCTACGCGTCCGTCTGGCGTCATCAAGCGCTGGGTAGGCTGGAAACTGAGCGCGTTGAAGGAGGAATGCGTGGTCCGAGAAATTTTCGAAGCAGAGGATCCGGAGCTTCCAGCAAGAAGCACATTCGCAGCTATGTTGTCTTGCTACGAATGCGGACTCTACACCACGGACGAGGATGGCACTAGAGTCGTCGATACCTTCTATCTGGACCTGGCGGAGGAGATGTGGAAATTCGAGCGCCCGCAGTTGGACCGGTTTGCTGAAGCAAAGGGAGTCAGCTATCGCCAGAAACCCAGAACGCACGGACACATCGTCGCCAGGATTCTCCGCAAGGAACGAAAGACTCGAGATGGTTGGTGGACCCTTTCCTACAGTATTTCCAAACAAAGTTACTAACTGAGAGAAGACCGACAGAGAGAATTGGAGAGGCTGGTGAGAGAGGAGAAGGAGTTGCAAAGGGAATTGGATCGATTTAGACGTTTGGAGCAGCTGAGGAGGGAGGAGGAGAAGTTACTGGAGGACTTGGCGGGCCTCTAAAGGCTTTTTTGTTGTTCGTGGTCAAGGTCGTTGAGATCGAATCGAAGGGATCCGGGTGTACGGAGATACGGGCGTAGTTTTTCCGAGACCACCATCGCCTTCATGAGTGGTAACGTGGACAATTTTCCATTCTTTTTGATAGACTAGTGACTCTGCTCGAAATAAACACACTTCTGCTGCTGTCCTTGGCGCAATACGCATCCAATTCAGCTTGCTACGCATCCTCTCCTCACGGATCATCAGGTCTGGGCTGGAATACAATACCCACGTCCGCGGAAATATCTCTTCTATCCTGCTCCATCTTGTATGCTTCCAAGCCAGCATACAAGCAATCACGATAGGATCTCGCAACTCTCTCGGCTTTGTCTGCCACCTCCTTCCGGTTTACCATGAGTTTCAACTCTTCCTCGGCCATGTTCAGGCTGTACAGCAGTGCGTCTATCGTCGCGGCTCTTCGCGCATGATCTGCCACGACTTCTGACTTGACGCCTTGCAGTTCCTGCAAGGACGCATCCGAACCATCCATCCCAACAATTCTCTCGACCAACTGGCCATCCATCTTGATCTGATAGAAGGCGTTGTTCAGAACATCGTTGAGGTACTTGCGAACCGAATCTTGGATTCTCGTGGATGCTTCCTCTGGCTGACATTAGCAGAATTCCGAGCACAGACTGAAAGTCACCCAACCTCGGGGTCCTTCTGTAGGACTTTCGCTACGGCTGCCAATATACCCTCAATGAGTCCGCACTTGGACAGACTGGACAGATTCTCGAATCCCGCCTCTGTTGCTGTCTTTCGAAGATACTCATTATCTCCGCCCCACAGATTGTTCGCAAGAGTGAAAAGCTCGTTATTGACCGTATCGCCCTTCCAGAGGTCCGCGTCGGAGAGCGTTAGCAAAGCTGCCATGCCCGTAGACTGCAGATTTTCGGCGGTCATGTCGCGGGGCATATTGGAATGCCGAGCAACAAGCTGTGTCCAGAGTTGCTCGCTACTGAGTTGGGCCCAGTCCTGGTGACGGACGAGTTGGGCCATAGTGTTTGTGGGTATCCTGTTGCTTGCAAGTGGAGTCCGCGTGCTGCTTTGTTTTTTGTTGCTATGGAAATGGTATTTCTGTCTCGGCGAAGAAAAAGCTTCGCTGCTTGACAAGGAGGGCCTCAGCTGAAGTGTCCCAATACTGATTCACCCCCACAGTTCCCCTGGCCCTGTCACTACCTGGGCCCAAAGATCAAGGGAGTACAAACAAAATGAGAGCCCCATAAAAGCCACCGCTTGCTCACTTCTGAGACCTTATGCAGCTTCTTGCCCCCCGGAAATGTGCTTCAGAGCGCGATAAAACAAGACGAATTGGCGATATGTTGCCCGTTTAATAATAGACAAATTTTGCTTAGGCTACCACCAAACCACACGATGTCCCAATTAACCAAACCATCCGGGAGGCTGCTCCCCATGGCCCAAAGCCAGTAGGATATGCTTATTATTTTGAAGTCAAGCTCTCTTTCTGATTGGTGCCAGGTTTTAGAAGTGGATATCCCGTGCTGTCGCGTTACACGACCGCGCTACCTGCCTCCGTTTGGAGTGCTGCCACACTCGTTTTCTCTCTCTTCTTCTCCCTAGCATCCCTTCTCTCCTCGTTCCTCTCACCACCGCTACATGCCCTGCAATCTCAGGTCTTTACCAAAGTTTCGGAAATAAGGAACCACTTTTGAAGGCGCATTGACTAGGTAGCTGGGCCGCCTCCCCTCTCGACCGCTCTCGTTCCTCATCTGCGTTTGCTTCGAAGACATCCGATTCGGATCAAGCCTTGAAATCTCCCGCCAGTCGCTGCCCCTGCTGCACTCTCTATTGAAGATAAACCGCAAGAACAGTAATGATTTCGTGGAGGAAATAAGCGAATACGTGGATCTGAGCGACCCCAAAAATCTAGTACGTATTATATTAGAGATATAGATCCCTTCAACTAAGACAAAATAGAAGATTATAACCAAAGCAGTATATAATATTACTTCTAAGGTACATTTTCTTTAGCAGCTAAATTAATAGTATGCTTTCCAACGAATCGTTTCGACGGGTTTATAAAAAAAGAAGCTTATCACCGAAATATATAATAAAAAGCTTTTTAAACTTTTAATAATAATTATTTATTTTAAAG